>PJAB01000751.1:0-21277 GCA_002887195.1 Chrysochromulina parva | reverse complement strand
TGTTTCGGCGTTCACACTCAAAGCAGCCATTGGGGCAAGGGGGTTTATCCCCCACGCCGTGCCCAACGCCTACCGTGTAACGTATAAGACATCCTTACACGGTGGTGTTGGTGGTCCAGGATTGCGGAGGAGCCGCCGCCTGCGGCCGCGAGAGCGAGCGTGCCCGATCCGAACGAGGTACGAGAGCTCGAGTTTGATGTCCAGGGCGCAGGCGCACCCAATTCAAAAATCAGCTCGTCTGGTGTACTGCCGCAACGAGTATTGGTGGGAAACACGTAGTTCTAGTTACACAAGCATAGTTACGATGTACACGATGAGTGAGATGTACTAGCGCTGCAACTCTGCATCGCTGTCGACATCGCTGAATACATGAACACCCGTCTGATGTGAGCTCCCCGTTCCGTCAGACAGAGGGGTTTTGGAGTTTCCACTGTGGACGGGTACTTTCCTAGAAATTACTCTGAAGTTCGTAGAAAGTACCCGTCATCAGTGTGGTTTCTACCGAAATGTCGGGCGCCCTGATGACTTTCGCAGCTCTTGCCACGGCGTACGTGCTTCCTCTGCAGCCGACAAATCTTGTGAGCCGCACGAGCACCATCTCTTCCATCGTCCAGACGCCGATTCCGGAGCAAGAGGATCTGCGCAAGGAGCTCACTGTGTGGCAATCCACGAAAGGTGGGATCAAGTTTGTCGACGAGCGGATCGGCACGGGCGCGCTGCCGGCGTCAGATAGCGTGATCTCCCTGCACTACACAGTCTCATTTGCCGACAGTGGAATGGTTATAGGCACCTCGCAAGGGCGGTGGCCATTCTCCTTCGCGCCTGAGAAGCATCCTGTTCCTATTTTTGCGGATGGAGTCGTAGGCATGCGCGTGGGCGGGCGGCGGCGGCTGTCAATTCCGGCACACATGATCCCCGAGAGCCAGGTGCGTAACGTGCCCCAGGACCAAGCGGGCGAGGGCCTGCGCATCGAGGTCGAACTGGTCGGCATCGAGACTGGCATCAAAGCCATGGCACTTTCGCTTTTGCCCCCAGGCAACCGGCGGCTCGTGATCGCGCGCACGGTGTTCCTCCTGAGCTTTTTTCCCTATTTTCTGCCCGAGGAGATCAAGCCCGACGGCTACAAGTTTGGCGATCTCGACGCGATCGTGGCGACGCATGATGCTGCTGCGAACTCGCTGTGGCTCGGCGGCACGGCGCAACCTCTCGACTCCCTCTTCCAATAAAGTGTGGACAGATAAAGCTGTGGAGTGCGCGGCGCATAGCGCCGCGAAGAGTTTACCCTTGACCTCGAAGCTCTGCTCCGGTGCAAGCGCGCACTGGAGCCCGCACACTTCGCGACCACGCTCGGCGTGTCGCTGTACACTTCTTGACCGGTCCGACGTCCGTCGTTCGCGTTTCAATCGCGTTTGTCGGCGGCGCCTGGAGTGCGCGCGGCGTGTGTCACAGCCGACGCTGTAAAACTCAAGTTTGGATCGTCAGTCCATGAGAGTTATGCATGACCCATGCTAGAGTAATATATAAGAGCGCGCAGACGAGTAATTTGCACAAATGTACTGAAAAGCTCCCCACGGCTTTAAACGAAAGATTGAATAATGTCTGATGCGATGGGGAGGTGGGTACGCCGGGATCGCGACGGCCGCGACGCTGGTCCCAGGCGGCCGTCATTGGTCGCGGGAAGGGCGACGAATGAATCGACCGATTCCCACAAAGCGCTCCTGGAAGCTGGCTGGTGGCTCATCTCTCGCGTCCTTGTTAAGTCCTTTGCAGCAGCGCTCTCGCGAGCTGCGAGCTCGGCGAGCAGTGCGTCGTGCTGCGCCTGGAAGTAGCGCCACATGGCGAAGCCTGTGATGAGCACGACGATCCCCACGTAGGTCGCCGGGAAGATGCTCTCACGGAACTCGCCCAGCAGTGGCACCGAGAAAAGGATGGTCGTGATCGGCAGCAGCAGCGAGAAGCTGATCGAGTTGAGCACAGCGCCTCCGTGCTTCGTCAGGTAGAGGCCGGTCGTGTTGATCACTTAGGGAATTGAGGCCTACGTAGCCGATGAGCAGTCTCGCAGGGTGCGGGCCGCACGTGGCACTGCCGTCGACGCTCATGGGGGTTGCAAGCGCCACCGCGACCGAGGACTGCTGCTGCAGCTGCTGCTGCAGCAGGTAGCTGAATGCAAAGCTCTCGCTGAAGCAATGCCAGCCACAATTGAATCCGCGTAAAATTTTGTCCCAGCTCCGGCCCTGAGCCGAACCGATACCCGGCAACATTTGCAAGGGCGCGAGCGCGAAGCCGATGGGGCATTGCGCATTGCCAGATGGAGACCCACTGCGTCAAAAATGTCGGTTCTAGCCAGGGCAACGGCCCGGTTGAACGTAGCTTGCCTTCGCCCATCCCCAGGCCCTGTCGCACAATCGACGGGTGCTACCCGGATGCCCCAAACGGAGGCATGGATTCTCTCGTGCATGACGCTTATACTTGTGCCATTCGAGCACTTTCAGTACGCCTGTCTGGACAAGATGATTCACTGCTGCCCCTGGCGGCATCGAGATGTCGTCAATGAACACGGTGGCATTACATCCAGCAAGCTGCCGCATGTTGATCATATCTTGCTTGCAGCCGCGGAGCCTGTGGTCGCCATCGATCAGAATCACATCGCATGCGACAGACTGATGTGCAGCTGCAAACTCGGGAACGGTGAGCATCGAATCGCCACGATGTAGCTGGAAGCGATCTCCAAACGAAAGAGCAAGCAATCGGTAGGCATCATTCGAGTACCCATATGCACCCATGTCAAAAGAATGTGCGACTAGATCAGGATTTGCTTCTAACATCGCTGCAGTACCATGACCTCCGTTCAAGCCAATTTCGCAATATGTGCGCACGTGTCGATTCTTCCACACTGCCTGCGTGTATGCGTGCAGTTGAACTGGACGCATGTACCCATACGGCGTACCATACGGAGACTTGTAACCATTGCCAGCAAGCTGCGCATTGTTGATGTTAGCGTCCAGCAGGTTCCACATGGTGAGCACGGCGACGATCATCTGCTCGTACGTATCCGGGGCAAACCTTTTCGCGCCGGTAGGCAGGGTGTCATTGAAGCCCGGGAGTGTGACTGAGGGACCCGCGTAAACACTTGCGACTTCGGGCATCTTCGCTAGGGAGTGGAGGTGCCGGTGTGCTCGCAGAACGCGTTGCGCGTGAACGCGCTGCACAAAACATCTTGTTACCGGTATATATAAATTCGTAACAACGCCACCCGGGGCGACCGCCGTATAGACTCTGTGAAGGTCTGAGAGAGTGTGTGAAGATATGAACTATGAACTCTGTCTGCTGTCGGTGTCCACATCCTTCTTACCTATGGGTCTGACAGAGGTGAGAAGCCGGAATCGGGGGTACTATTGTATGGAAACTGACCCCGATGGCTTCACATGTCATGAAAGTTCGATCTGGTCTACTCTACTCGAACGTAACTCGAACGTAGGCGCCTTCTCGCCAGCGTGCGACGGGGGCCCGGTGACGACAGGGACGAGTGTGAAGAAGGAGGGGATCAGGGGATCAAGCAGATGTCAAGCAGATAGCAGAAGAGGCGGCCCTTGAGAGGCGGAGGAAAACCGGAAAGGATGAGGGAGGAATAAAGGAGATGACGAGAGCGGATGCTCGGGGAAGAAGGGCCGGGCGGTCAGAACCAGGCGGCCGGGAGGATGCACAGCCGATTGGATGGGTGTGAACGAGAGGCTTCAGCAAGCTGAAGCCTGCTGCCTGGGTGTGGTCGCGACGGTGGATTGAAGGCGTCCGGTCGGCGACGGGTAGGCATCGTAGTCGATGCCGACTGAGAGGGCCGCGTCAGAGTGTCACGGAGAGGACGGAACGCGCCATTCGAGGAAAGAAACGAGCAATTTTAGTCGCGGAAATTCGTCGCGCTCGCGGCACGGCCACGGGGCGTGCGGGGCCGCGACACGCCGCCTATCGTTCGTTCGTTCTGAACACTCGCGGACTCGAGACTCGTGTACGCTGCCTGTTGGCATGTGTTACTTACTTACTTACTTATGAACACTCGAGACTCGTTACGACTTAAGTTACGATGCTGCGCCCGTTCTTGTAAATCTCCTCCGCAGCGCAGATTCTTGTAAATATCTGACTCTCAGTTGAACTCGAAATCTCGAATGTGTACTGTCCGGCGCTCTCAGTCTCGTTCGGGAATATTCCTGAACCCGCCTTGCTCCGCGCGCAGCGCGCGATATTCCTGCACGAGTGCTTCGTGTGAGGGCGAGCGGGGGCTCAGGGTAGCGCCCGGCCCTGGACTGCGCGCCGAGACAGCTGGCGGCCGCGAGAAGTGCAAAGGGAGCGGTGGGCCGCCTGCGGGGAGAGCACCCAGCGACGCAAGCGACGAGTTGCTCGCGTTGGGTATAATATACGGAGTTGGCAAGCTTCGTAAAGCGGGATGCAAAGCGGGAGTCACCAAATGAGGTAGCTCCGGCCGCGGCGAGAGCATCGCTTCGCTCGAGCCCGGCGACTGCTGCTGCATCTGAGAACGGATTGCCTGAAACTGGGTACGGAGCTCTTCAGCATACGCCAACTTGGGAGAGAGTGGCCGTGAAAGCGGGGCGAGGGCGGCCACGGAGGATGGAAGCGTTGGTGGAAGCGTTCCTCCGGCACTCTCACGACCCGCGCTCACACCGAAGCTGCCGCGGTTGCTGCCGCGGTTGCTGCCGCGGTCGGCTGGCAGCCGTGCCGGCAGCGGCAGGCCCGCGCCGAACCCGGGTGACGGAGCGGAAGCGCCGGTGCGACCGGCGGATGTGCTGGCTGCGGCTACGCTTCGAGTGGCTCTGTTGCCGAAGGAGGCAGAACGTGACTTACTCGCCGTGCCACGCCCCTCCATGGCAGATGACGCCGGCGAAGGCGCTGGCGCCGCAGGCGCCGGCGCGGGCGTGGCAGGCGCCGGCGCGGGCGCACCGCCAGCCCCTCTGGCGGTCTCCCTCCCGTTAGCGCCTGTGCGATCGCTGCGAGGTAGCGCCGTGCGCTCGAGGAGCGCCGGAACACGCCCCCCCGTGTTGGCCATGCGCGCGCGGGCGAGCGCCCCTTGATTACGCGTGCCGCCACTCGCGGCGGAAGGGTCGGCGCTCTGGTCAGGGACACGGCACGCGCCGTCCTGGCGCTCGGATTTGGGCGCACCAGCGCCGCGTGCCGACTGAGGTCGTGTTCGCATCGGTGGGAGGCAGCACCCGCCACCACCTTGAGGCCCCATGCTCTGAGTACGCAGCGAGTACTCGA
This sequence comes from Chrysochromulina parva, assembly GCA_002887195.1. Lineage (NCBI taxonomy): Eukaryota > Haptophyta > Prymnesiales > Chrysochromulinaceae > Chrysochromulina > Chrysochromulina parva. The sequence goes on along the minus strand of PJAB01000751.1, from coordinate 16,009 downwards.
GTGACGTCACACGGGCGCTATGACGGGCGCCAGTGGCTCGGTCTTCCGGCTCCGCACTCGGCGCGGCCGCCGGCTCCGCCTCGCTGCTGTTGCGACGAGCGCCAGTGGCTCGGTCTTCCGGCTCCGCACTCGGCGGGGCTGCAGTTGCGGGTAGCGTCTCGCGGCTGTTGCGCGCGCAGCGAGCTCTACGAGGGCTCTTCACAGACGGTTCTTGTGGTTGGCCCATCACAGGCGCTTGACCCTTCACAGACGGTTCTTGTGGGTGGCTCCGCAGGACCAACGGGACCCCCAGCGGCCGTTGCCGCTGCTCCGTCTGCTGCTGCTTCTGCGGCTGCTGCTGCTGCGGCGGCGGAAGCACCTTGCCCGTTTGGGCCTGGGCGACTGCGGCCTTGCCGCCAGCTCCGGCCCGCACACGCCCCTTGGTGCGACCGGCCATTGCACGATCCGCCCAGCAGCGAAACTTGTCCGCGTACTTCGAGAACACGAACTTGATCGCAAATAACTGCGCGACGTCGTCCTCGAACTTTCCGCGTTCGGCCTCACTCAACTCAGCACCCGAGGTCTCCCCCTCGCCCGGCGGCGGTGACCCGAAGGGGAGAGCTCGCACCGCGGCCACTGGCTTGGCCCTGTCGGCGACCTCTTCGATCAGGATCTCGTTCACTTTGAAGTTGCGATTGACGAGCGCCTCGAGCACCTGTGCGAATTCAACTTTGCCTTCCACCTGGCGCAGCTTGGCGAGCGTGCCATTCGCCTGGCGCACCTGCAAGCTGGAGCAGAGCTTGATTACCTCCTTGGAGAGGCCCGCGGTCCTCTTGACCCCTGTCACACCCATCAGACCCATTGGCGGAGGCAGTTGCATGACAAGCTCTGGCAGGCGCTCTGCCGGGATCTTCTGCGTCGCGTCGGGGTCGAAGGCGGCCCAAGCCTCCGTGAAGAACTCGATGTCGTTCCGCGAGACAAGATCAGTCTTCACGTTGCCCAGCGTCGTGAAGTTATCGAGGATCACGGCGACAACTAGATTGAGGAAGACGAACGCGGCCAAGAGCTGGAACGCGAGGAAGAACGGAATGGCCAAGCGCGAGCCACAGTTGCCCTCGGCCTCCGTGCAACGGCCCGACGTCTCATCAACCATCAGTTCAATCATGATCATGCTCCAATTGTCGCCCGTCAGGCACTGCACGAGCAGCAGCATCGCGTTGCCGAGCGACTCGAAGTTGCGTACGCGCGTGATGCTCTCCTGGTGTGCGACCCACGTGAACACGTTGATGCCGAGTACGGCGAACATGTAGATGAGGAGCAGGAGGATCGAGCCAACGTTGATGAGTGACGGGAACGAGAAGACGAGCGTCATGATCAGATTGCGCACCTCCCTGGCGCCCTTGAGCAACCGCAGAATACGCAGGATGCGAAGCACACGGAGCACCCTCAGCAGCAACGGCGGAATCGGCAGCACCTTGGCGAGAAGCTCGCTCGCAAACTCGTCGAGCAGCGTGGTGACGACGAGGAAAAAGTCGAAGCGGCACCAGGCGTCGCCAAAGTAGCCCGCGCAGCCGAGCGCAAAGATCTTGAGTGTTGCCTCCGTGTAATAAACGTACCCAAAGGTGCGTAACAGCTGAGTGTAAAGGGCGTAGCTGTTCTCGTTCTGCTCGATGCCCCAAAAGTCCGTTGCCATGACCGCCACGTTGACGACGATGACGCTGGTAATGAAGCCATCGAAGAGGTTCGACGTCACGAGGCGGTAGACAGGCAGGCGGCAGCAGCCTACGGGCGGCTTCACAGCAACTATCGCCTTCGTCTGCGCGGCATTCTTCATCGTGTCGACCCACTGCAGCTGCTCCTCGGTCATCGTTGCCGAGCCGCCCTCCTCCTTCTGGATTCGATTGAACTGGTCCACGACGACGCCGACAAAGAGGTTGAGTGCAAAGAAGCAACCGACAAACAGCCAGAGGATCGAAAAGATGGCCGAGGCCGAAAAGTCGTTGCGCTCGGGCGCTTGGCCGGGCTCCGTCACATCCATCGTCGCGAACATGATCTGATCCCATCCGTCGCCCGTCGACATGATGTAGAGCAACAACATCGCACTGCCAAAGGAGTCGAAGCTGCCCAGCGGCGGGTTCGACCATCGCACGTCGCCGTGGATACCGCCGCCGCCGCCTCCCTTCAACCGCCGCCGTCCCGACGCCAGCACCATTCGCTCGCCATGTCCCTTGCTGGTGAGCCGGGTGCGGCTGCTGCTGCTGATGCCTCCATCTTCAGCCTTGGGCGCTGCCTTGGGCGCATCTGAAGGCGCCACCACCTGCTCAGGGAGCGCTCCGCGCTCGAGACGGCGCCCTACCTGCTCACGCTGCAGCACGAGCGCAGACGTGCCGAAAGTACTCGGCCCACGTCCGTCGGCAGCCTCGGCGCCGCCAAGCTCGCCAAGTCCCCCAGCCCAGATGGAAAGCACCGCCGCGAGGCTTGGAACCGACGGCGGCAGCGGCGACGAGGGTGGCTGGGGCGGCAAGGGGCGGTATTCGTCCTCGTACGAGTAGGAGAGGAGGGACGGCGCGACGTCGGCTGACGCCTCGGTGCGCGCGATCGCGAGGCCTGTGTAAGCCTTGAAGTTTGACGGTGACGGCGGGGGATGGCAGAGGTCAGGCGTGCGAATGGCAGGGTCGGTGCAAGAGCCGAGCTCCCCCATGAACATTTGCATGCCCAAAATGGCAAAGACGAGCTGGAAGGCCAGCACGACGCCCAGCGCATTGGAAACGGCGGGCATCGTCTTGATCAGCGAGATGATGATGAGCTTCATGCCCTCATGGCGCGCGAGAAGCCTAAGCGGTCGGAGGACGCGCAGCACTCGCAGCGATTTCAAATTGGCCAATGGAGGGAAGGTCCCGGCTAGCAGCACGAGGAAGGAGGAGGTGACAATCGCCAGGTCGAGCAAGTTCCACGGGTCGTTGACGTAGGCCCTCTCGGTGCACGCGAAGCCGTACGCGATGACCTTAAGCGTGAGCTCGCAGGCGAAGATGGTCGTCCAGACCAAATTAAGCAGGCGCAGCAGCGCCGCGAGCTCAGAGCTCCGGTCGAGGCGCGGCACATCCAAGGCTAGGCACAACGAGGAGGCGACGATGGCGAAGATGATGAACTGGTCGAACCGTTCGTGCTCGACCAGCCACTGACAGCACATGCGAATGCGGTCGCGTGGGCCGAAGAGGCAGAGCGAATAGTCGTGAGGCCATGGCCCGCGGGCGGGGCTTCTGAGCTCCGCTGCGCTCGAAGCGGCCTGGCTTCGCTTTCCCTCCGCCCGGCCATCAGTCCTCGTCGGGGATGGAGGCGAGCTACCCGGACGCGACGAACCCCTTGGGGATGGTGGCGGCGAGCGCTGGCGTGCAGGTGCTGGGGAGCTGACGATGACGGGTGGCTCGTCCTCGTCGTCGGCAAATGCGTTGAGGAGGATGGAAATAAAAATGTTCATGATGATGTAGCAGCCGATGACGAGCAACGTCACAAAGAAGAGGGCCATCGCCTGCCCGCCCACCTCCACCGCTGGGCCCAGGGGATCGACCCACGTACCCGTCATGACGATGAAGCACGTCGTGATCGCCGGGAAGAAGTAATCGAAGTGATAGCGCGGCTTCTCCTCGAGCGCGTCGTCCTGGCACTCGCCGCCCGGGCAAGGTACGGTGGAGTAGCCTGTAGACGGATTGTACCGGCCGCCCAAGATCTGCATCCCGACCAGAGCGAAAATTTGGATGGTAACGGCCATGAGCACGAAGATGTTGCTCAACTGCGGCAACACCTTGCCAAAGGTGACGATGATCTTGTACAGCCCTTTCCACGACTTCATCAGGCGGAGTATTCGCACCACGCGTAGCATCCGCAGGATTCGCAGGAACGACAGGTTCGTTCCTGTGTCGGCAAAGAGCGCGGTGATCGTCATCTCGGCCATCGACATGATCACGATGCTGCCGTCGAGCTGGTTCCACCCGTCGGCCCAATAACCCACGCAACCCAATCCCAGAAGCTTGAGGCCCATCTCGCCGATGAAGATCCACGAGATCACGAGCTGGCCCTGTTCCAGCTGCGCCTCGTACGCGTCACTCATGCTTTCGTACGGCATGCACATCAGCGCCATATTAAGCAGAACCGCCAGCGTCGACAGGTTCCCCCACCACACGGAGGTCACTGTCTGCGCGAGCAACAACCGGCAGCTCCGGGGTGGCGGCGCGCAGTCGCAAGCACCGCGTCGGGCGCTTGGCGCGCCTGAGTTCGAGCCGCCCGCCGGACTGAGCAGCGCGTCGGTGTCGACGCCAGTCTCGGCGCCAGGCAGCCCATGTAGCCCACCTTCGACGTCGGCGGCGGTGGAGGCAGCGGTGGAGGCAGCGGTGGAGGCATCCTTGGCGGCTCGAGTCTCCTGGCGCCCATTCATCTCGAGCTTGGCAGCCTCGATCGTATACGCGGCGAGCACCTCTTGGAGGATGACCGCGAGGAACAGGTTGATCACGAAGAAGCCGCCGAGCACGACAATGAGCACGAAGAAGATGCACGCGGACGGCGAGAAGGCCGACATCAGCGCGTACATGGCCTCAGTCCACGTGTCAAACGTGATCGTCTGCAAGATCACGATGCATGCGACGCCGATGTTGTCGAAGCTCATCAACCCGGCAAAGGGCGCCTGCGCAAAGTATCGACACTTGGCTCCCGGAGCGCATTGCGGATGGTGGGGCAGCTGCGGGTTGCATGCCTCGCCCGTATCAAAGGCCTCCTGCGCATCGATCGCCGCCTCGTCCGGATCGCCGCTGCTATCCTCCGGCTTGCCCGCCCCCTCGCTCGTCTCGCCGCTACTTTTGTATGGCTCGATGATCCTGAGCCTCCGAAGCACCGGCAGGAACAACGGATGCAGCTGAGCGACAGCCAGGGCCGCCGATGCGGATGCGGCCGTCTGGTTGGCCAGCCCCTCCAAAGACCTCGCCCTCGCGGGATGCAGCACTCCAAGCAGCGGCCTGGGCGCGAGCCCAGCTTCGTCAATCGCCGTGCCGAGCGCCGCGTCCAGCGTCGATCCAAGCGGCACGACCTCAGCGAGAGAGCGCTCTGGGCGGGGATGGCCGGGCAGCTCCTCGAAGCCGGGCAGAGCGCACCGGTAGTGCAGTGTCCCTTTAAAGAGCTCCATGCCTACAATGCCAAAGACCAAAAAGATGAAGCCGCAGAGCGCGAGCACATTGGCGAGCTTGGGCACGGTGGAGATGATGGAGGAGATGAGCACCGCCATGCCGGGCACAAGCCGGAGGGAGCGCAGCGGGCGCAATGCCCGCAGTGCCCGCAGGACCGAGTAGTTGCCCATGGAAGGGAATAAGAGGGGCAGCCACGCGAACGACACCACGACGAAATCCAGCTGACACCACGGGTCTTGCAGGTACGAACCTTCGTGCATCACAAAGCCGTACGCTATGACCTTGGCCACGAGCTCGGTCGTGAAGATGTAGATAAAGAACCACTCGGTCACATCGAGCACCCCCGCCTTCCAGGTACCCGGCGGGTCGAGCGGCGACTCCCATGCCATGGTGGCGCAGTTGGCGAGGATGATGGTGAGGATGAAAGGATCGAACCAGCGCGCCTCCACGAGCAGGATGGCTGCGCACCGCGGTTGGTCCGATGGCCGCAGCCAGCACAGCGAGGTGCTGTGATAGCGCCGGCCGCTCTGCCCTTGCACCTCCGGCGCCGGCGGGTCCTCAAACAGGGCCTGCAAGCCAGGCAGCTCCTCCTCCAATTGGGCCGGCGTCGCGGTCTCGCCTTCGGCAGTCCGTGCCGTCTCACCTCCTGCACTGCTGGCGGTCCGTTCCGTCTCGCCATCTGCGCTGAGCTCTACGTTGTGAGATCGATCTGTCCGGGCAGACCGATATTCGTCGAGCCGGCGCTTATGGCGAGCTTCTATAGTGGCGACGGCCGTTTGACCCCTCATGGCCACGGCGGCAGGGGCGGGTACTGGAGGGTCCACACCACCAGCCAAAAGATGATCGGCTTTATACCGGTAGGTCTATTTTTGGATTCAAAAACACTGGGGAGAGCCGGGACTACACGGAACTCACGGGCACACAGCAATGCACACGCGCAGCGCACGACCGCGCGACGACCCCGAAACATCGGTACAATGTACTGTTCCGTTCGCGGACGTCCACCAAAATTGGCGTGGGAATTCCCAGAGACACCGCCCCGTGGGAGTGCGACGAAAAGGTGGTACGTTAGGGAAAAAGGGATTAACATGACATCGAAGATCTCAAACTCTCCGTCCAGATTGACGAACGTGTGAAGACCGCATGTCGGCCTCCTCCTTGGACGTCGAAATCGGCCAGATGCTGTCGAGCATCGACCTGAACCCCGTGCAGGCGGCCTTGCAAGGCCCCAATCTGCCGCTGCTTTACGAATTCGTCTCCGACAAGAATGCCGTCCACTACGCGGACCGCGTGGGCTTCGAGGGCTACGCACTGCAGTTCTCTGACGAGACGAAGGGCATCGTCGAGCTGGAGGCGATCGACAAGTGGGGTGACGAGCTCGCCTCCATGTTGTACACGTACCGCAGCATCGCGCGCGCCTTGCCCACCGTCGGCGGCGACGAGGCGCAAAAGCGTGCCATGTACGCCTCCTCATTCGAAGTGCTTGATCCGGTGATGGATGAGATAAAACAGCTGATCTTGTTCAAAGAGCGGGTCGTCGCCAAGTGGACCACCAACTTGGGTCTGCTCATCCGTGCGGAGGCGCGCCTGTGCGCCTCCAACGGTGACGGCGCCGCCATCCCGTGCGAGGCGCTCTATGTGCAGCTCCTCTCGACGCTCGACACGCTTGCCTTGATCGATGCGCTCAAGGACACGAAGGCGTGCCTGAACAATGACTTCTCCGTGTACAAGCGTGCTTTCCAGCACTGCAGGGCCGACCTCCCCGACGCGCAGCAGAAGGACGCCGAGAACACGCTGCTGCAGCAGATGCTGCCCAGCCGCATGGTGATGCTCACCGCCCTGCGCGCGTCGGTGCAGAAGCTCGGAGGGTACGATACGGTGGTGGCCGACATGGCGACGCTCGCGATAGAACATCTAGAGAATGAGTGGTACCTGCTGCCTACAGAGAAGCACCGTCTGCTTCGTTCGGCCGCGCACGCGCTCTGGCTGCTCGACTCGCCAGATAAGGGCGGGGTCAATGCCTTCCACCATCAGCGAATCAAGCGCGATCGGTTCGTCAAGTGGCTACGGCGGTACCCGATCGTGCCACTGTATGGCGACATGTTCGCCAACTTGCCTAGCGTGCTTGAGCGCTGCCCTAACTTTGGCACCATCAGCCCCACGGAGCTCATCGCACGAACGGGCCGTGAGGCGGGTGCCAGGGCCAGCCAGTACTCGATCACGGCGCAGCTGCCGCCGCTTCGCGCGCAGGCTGTCGATCTCCAGAGCGAGATCACGCAGCTGCTCCGGCGGATCGACGCGCTCGGCGGTGCCGAGCGGTGCGAAGCGTCGCTCAAGAGCCGGCACGCGCACACCGAGCTCGCCCTTCAGCTACTCGAGTTCACACTGTGCGGCTGCCGGCTCATGTCGGGCGTGGCTGCCCTTCTCCACGAGGTCTTAGCATACAAGTGCGCGCACGTCGCGACGGATGCGGAGATGCACGAGCGCGCGCGCGGAGCCGAATGGTGCGACTACGAGCGTGCGCTGCGCTATAACCTCGATGGTGCAGAAAAGTCGGCGCTCGTCGAGCTCGTGGCAACCCTTAAGGATCTCGAGCGCTGTCTTGGGCACATGTGCGGCTCGAACGAGAGGTTGCTGTGCCGCGGCGTGCATGAGCTCACACAGCGCTTTATTCACCAGACGATGGGCGCTCCGACGCGCAAGGCCGTCAAGCACGAGAAGCGGGCGCTCAAGACGGTGCTCATGCAGCTGCGCAACCTGAGCGCCGACGCAGGCATAGCCAAGGAGGACATCGACCGATTGCTTGATGAGGAGGTCATCAAATCGAAGTGGTTTAAGCACTCGGAGAACCTCGGTTACCCGGCGCGCGCGGTGCCGCCCTCGCAGACGCAGCTCTGGCTGATGCGCGCGACGGCGCGCGCACTGTACGACGAGCGCTCACCGCACATCAAGGGGGGGATGTTGCACGAGGCCCCCCTGAGCAAAGAGATCATCAAGGAGATGAGCGCCTTCGTGAGCGCCTCCGCCTGCTTCCCGTACCTGCTCCGCCTCTCGTCGACGCTGCAGGAGCTCGGCGACGTGTCCGTCTTGTGGATGCGCGAGTTCTTCCTCGAGCTCTCGCAGCGCTTGCAGTTCCCGATCTCAATGTCACTCCCCTCAATCCTGTGCAATCACGTGCTCGCCAACGGCAACTCACATTTGCTCCCAAGGCTGCTCTACACATTCGAAGCGTACTCGGACGGCGCGCGGCGCGCGCTCCAGACGCACCGGCAGCAGCACCTTCTCGTCGAGATCGAGGCCGAGACGAACCTCGTCTTCGATCAGGTGCTCTAACGTTGGGGATCACCTCTCTGATCGCCCCACTGATCGCCTCACTGATCGCCCCACTGATCGCCTCGCCTCACTGATCGCCACCCGTTCGAGCAGGCGCTCTACGCACTCGCGGAGCAACTCTTAGGCCACTTCAAGACGAGAGCGGCCCTTGCGCTGCTGCCGCGCGAGCGCGAAGCCGCCGACACTCTCGTAGGCTCGGATGCCGAAGTGCGCGCGGCCGTGGGCAAGTGCTGGTTCGAGCCGCTGCTCAGGGTGCGCCACGCGCGCATCCTGTGTCGCCTTGCATGCAAGTGCTCATCACAGCGCTGTTCCCTCCCCACAGGTGCGCCACGCGCGCATCCTGGGTCGGTCCGTGCCTCTGCACCGGCTGCTCACGCAGCGCGTGAATTCACTCGTACGCCAGTCACTCGCACTGGCTCTCGAGCGGTTCGAGTCCAAGTCGCTGGACATTGGGGTGGTCGAGCTGCACTGCACGCTGCGCGTGGCGCGCCGCACGCATGCATACCTGAGTGAGCTCTTGCCCGATTTGGATTCATACGAGGCCATGTGGATGGAGGCGTCCGAGTCGATCGCCTTCCTTTCCTTTTCGGGCCGAGTGCTCTCACACGCCCTGACGGAGAGCCTCAATGACCTGCTCCCCAACTTCGCCTTCCGTCTGGACGCGGCAAGCTTCCAGCGCCCATTGCCCACGCCGTTCACGCAGCAGCCGGAGCGCTTCAACGCGCCACGTGTCCTCGGCCCGCACCTCGCCTTCGGCACACGCCAGCTCAATGCCGAGTACGCGATGCATGCGGCGCGCGCAAGCGGCTCGTTTGGGGCGGCACACGCGGGCGCGCTGGTGGCGGTCCTGGGTGAGTCAGGCACGCAGAGGTTGCTAGGGAAACTCGCGGAGCACGTCGAGGAGCTGCTCGTCCACGAGGTGCGCAATCTCGTGGCCGAGGTTCAGGAAGGGCTGCCCGACGGGTTGGGCAAGCTGCCTTCGTACCAGTACGGCGCACACGGCTGCTACCTGTTCTTCGAGGCGAAGCTCAAGGACATCGCCAACTACGACGAGCTGCACTCGTCTGTATTCCACAGCTTTCGCCGGCTCGGAAACGCCTTCTTCCTTCTGCAGCTGCTCGAGAGCGCCGTGCTGAGCACCGCCAGCGCAGCGCTCCAGCAAATGCCGCCAGCCGGGCAGCCGCACCCAATGGTCGTTGCGGCCACCGCAGTCGCCGCCGCGCGGGAGGTGGCCAGCCTTTCGGCGCCTCTCTCGTCGACCTCCTCCATCTTCGATCGCGCCCTCATCCGCGCTACAAAGGCGTTGGTGCCGTACAAGGACCTGTGGCTCGCTGGGGAAACGCCAGGCCTGGATCTCGGCCGGACCGACACGACGCGCGCCTTTCATCGCGTGTGGTCGGTGCTCTGCTTCCTCTATGCGTCCCAGTCGTACGATGAGAAGCCGCTGCCAGGTTCTTCGGACCGTGAGAACGCGCCCTCTCGAGAGAACGCGCCGTCTCGAGCGCCGTCTCGGGCTCCGTGGCGCATCAGCTCCGATATGAATAACGAAACTCTCTTCGGGGATGGCATCCTCTTCGCGGGCACATGGCTGCTGCATGCCCTGTCGCAGTGCAACCGATACGAGCTGCTCGATTTTAGCTCCCACGTCCTCGCTGTGTACGACGCCGATCAGTCGCGCTCCTCCGACCCGACGCTCGCCACGACGCTCTCCAACTTTGTGCAACGCGTCCTCGTGATGCGCCGCGCGCACGAGCGCTTCACCGCGATGCTCGAGGCGCAGGGTGCGCCCACCGTCTACAACGTGTGGCGGCGGCTCTGATGGCCACAGGAACGCTCGCACCAACGGAGCCCCCGTGCAGATGGTTTCCACTGCTGTTTCTTTTTTATGCGTTACACATGTGGGGCTTGGTGCATGGCGGATCAAGAATCCTTGATCGCTCGGCTCCTGAAGGCTTGCCTGCATCTATTCCTCTTTCCTGCAATCCCCAACCTCGACCTTCAGTCCTTCAGCTTCATCACACCCTATACCCTTGGCTGGGAGTCGCGCTCGTGGCTCGAGTGCAAGCGTAACCGTCCGAAGGATCCCGCTGCGAATTTAGATTCATTTTATCCACGAAGCTTGCATTGACTGATCTCCTCCGCGCCATCCAGACGTCCACCACGCCCGAATTCAGGTACGGGTCCTGTGGTGTGCTGGCCGGCACCTAGCCGGCACCGCACTCGACACCGCACGTCCGTCTCGTCTCACGTCGCTGCGGGCGCGGTGCCGCAGTCACGCGGCCCCGCCGGCCGGACACGCGTCACGGTCTCTATCCGGTATGCCAGCGCAGCGCCAGCGGGCGTCCGTGCGGGGTGCTATGGTGCGGGGGGGGTGGCGGGGTGCGCGCCCCGCGCCGACCGCTTTCGGCGAAAGAATCATCCTCACACCTCTGAGAGCTTGATAACTTACCTTCTTCTATACCAGTGACACTTCCATGATCGATACATCGGCGGTCCAGGAGCGGAATCGGCCCCGCGCGTAGCTCGTCGGTCGCCTCGACCAGAGGCAGCGCACGCGCAGCCCAGCCGATGCTGCTGCCGTCAAGAAGTTGCGCAGGTGCGCATCGTCTTCATCCCAGCCGAGCGGAGCGTCGAGAAGCGCGCTGCGACTGCGATGCTCATGTGCGAGGATCGCACTCGGCGGCCTTGCTGCGCTTGATCCTTGGCGGCGCAGCAACAGGCCAATCGTACGTGCGAGCGCTGTATGCGTCTCGTTGGAAGCTTCGTCAGGCTCGGCGGCGTGGCCAAAGATCACATCCGAGGCGAGGAGCACGTCAAAGGGCGCAGCGAGGCAGGCCGCGTCCTCCGTGGCGTTCCAATCGAGGCGGCGTATCGCGATTTGCACGCCAGGTCCAATGTGCTGCTGATTGAGGGCGACGTTGGCGTGCGTGAGAGCGAGCAACTTCTCAGACCCTCCGTCTGTGAGCTGCACCGAGGATGCGCCGAGCGCTGCCGCGAAAATGCCGCACGCGCCAGTACCACATCCAAGCTCCAGCACACGCGTCCCTTTGATTTCGGCGCTGTGATTGCTGAGCCACTCGCACAGGGCCGCCGCGGAAGGCCAAATCTCACCTCCCGTGCCGTAATCTCCCGCATCGAAATCAGCCTCGTGTCGAGTCACGTATGTCTCAATCTTGCGCCACATACGGGCCTCTTCTTCGTCACTTGCCCACGAGTAGTCAGCTGTGTCAAGTTCCGACTGCTTCCCTTCTTCGAGTGTGAGATGTACGCCTGAAGGGAGGGGAGGCAGCTCAACCTCCTCGAAACCATACACGTCCTGCTCGGGCTTGCCACCCTCGCGCCGGAACATTGTGGCATGCGTACGACGTACACGCTCGTATCCATACGCATGGCGTGGTGCGGGTCGGATGTGCAACGCGAGCGTGAGGAACGATGACATGCCAATAGACACCATTAGTGAATTCCGCAATCCTCGGCCAGGACCATAACTGCCCTGCGCTGCACCACGATGGGCCTCGAGGTCACGGGCCGCGACGTCAACGCGTCTGCGGGCGATGGCATGGGCATCCTTCCGAGCAATATGTTCGATGCGCCACCTAAGGCCGAGGCGCTCGACCCGCGAGCCATTGCGATTGCGCAGCTGAGCGAGCTGCTCGAGTGGGAGCGCAAGGCTCGTGTGGAGGCACAGAATCGGGTGCTGGAGCTCGACGCGGAGTTACACCGCGTCCGCCTCGACGCAATCGCCGAGCGCGAGCGCCTCAAGCTCGAGCTGGCGGCCGCGGAGGCCGCAAATGGCGATGGGAACGACGCGGAGATTGCGTTGCAGGATGCCACGCAGCGCTTCCACGACGAGCTCTCGGCGCTGAAAAAGCAGCTCCGTGAGCTCGAGCGCGAGAAGGCGGCCTCGGCCCAGGCACACGGCGCGGCCTCGGGCGAGCTCGAGAGCCACAAGCGCGCGGCCGCACGCGCGATGGCTGAGGCGCACGAGTTGCGCCGGCGCACGGGTCAAACGGCACGGCGCGCGGCCGTGCAGCTGCGCGGGATCAAGGAGCAGTGGACGACGTGCCAGCTCGCGCTCACCGAGCAGGCCATCGAGACACGCACCATCTTTGACGACGCGCGCGCCGCCTTCGCCAAGGCGGCCGCCTGCGTCATTCAGCGTGAGGCCGACGAAAAGCGAGCGCTCTTGGAGCAGGCGGCAGAGGCGGGCAAGCTGGCGGAGGCGCTCGCCGCGGCACGGGCCGAGGCGAAGAGGCTGGGCGAGGAGCTCAAGAGCACCGCGCCAGCTCTCGCGGAGGCGCAGTCTGCACTCAAGCGCGAGCGCGCCAACCTCAAGAGGCTGCAGGAGCTGTGTGACCGACTGAAGGATGAGCGTGCGGACGCCGCCGCGCTCGAGAAGGCGCGCGACGAGGCGCTTGCGAACGCGTTCGCGGCGGCGGTGCTCGAGAAGAAGCTGCGCAACGAGCTCGAGGGTGAGCGCGCCAAGACGCAGGCGCAGGCGGCACGTGTGCTTGCGGCGGAGTCCGCTGCCGCCGAGGCGCGCGCACAATCACAACGGTTCGAAGGGCAGGTGATGGAGTTGACGGCGGCGATCGAAGCGCTGCAGCGCCAGCTCAACCAGCGCGGTCCGCGCGTGAGCGGCGCGTCGCTGCGTCAGCTCGAGGCCGCTGCTCGCGAGCTCTACATCTCGGGCGGGCGACACATCGAGGGCTTCCTCAGCGCGCTCGCCAAGCTCGAGGTGCACCACGCGTACGAGGACGGCGAGTCCGAGGAAGGGAGCACGAAGCCCTCAAGGAAACCCTCAAGTGACGAGGTGGTGGGCTTTGTGGTGGGCGACGAGGCGACGGGCGTTGTGGTGGGCGCCGCGTCGCCTGCGGCACCCGCCAGCAGCAGCGGCGGCAGTGGCGGCGGCGAGCCACCGACCGGTCACGCCGACAGCTTCAGCGGAAGCCATGGTGGCAGCCGCAGCGGCGGCAGCCGCGGCAGCAGCATAGGCGCCGACGCAGCTCTGGCATTGACCGTGCAATTGCCTGCGGCCCCTCTGCAGCCACTGGCGAGCAAGGCGACTGTGCCTTCGCCATGGGCTGATAGCAGCTTCGGCGTTGGCAAGGGGCGTAACGGCCATGGGCTGCTTACGATGACCAAGGTGGCCAACGGCGCTGGCACGCGCGGACGACCTTCTGTTGAGCGGATGCCGCATCCCGCAGAGGGCACTCCGCCGCCGCTGCTGCTGCAAGTGGCGGATGGCCGTACAGGGCCTCTGCTTGCCGCGTCGTCGTCGGTGCCGAACTGCCCGCCAGTGGTGCGCGGCGGCGCGGTGCACGCGAGCGCGCCGGGGGTCGTTCTCACCGGGCTGCGCGCCGGTGGCATGCAGGGCGCTCCGACACGCCACGGCCAAGGAAGCTGGGACCACCGCGCCCAATTTGGTGGCGAGCGCATGCGTATGGCCCCATGAGCGCCGAGCTCAATCATGCGCGTATGCGGGTTGCATATGGTGGTGCAGCGCAGAGCGCACGGCGCACCCAGTACGACCGCGTCGGGACAGCCAGTCAGCCACCCGCGCGATCACGTTAAAGCCGTCGACAGTCGTAGTCATGAAGACTTGGCCAGGAGTCATTGATTTGCCTGAGTGCCGTGCCACAGAGAACAGAAGTTAACGTTACTAGCCACTACGCGTCCCGCGGGTGCCGTCCCGGCTCGCCGCGTCCCGCGGGTCGCCGTCGGACGCCCACAAGACTCAGTCTATTAGACTCAAGAGCACTTGAATCTTGATTGCTGATCTCGTGATGGATTAACTCGTTAGTCGGTTGTTGTGATTTCCGGGAGATGTGGTATGGAATTGCCACTGTTGCGACTTGGACGGTTTCAGAGGTGATGACTCTGACGAAGCAAACTTCTCATCACCAAGTTTTCATTCACTCGCCCTCGCGCACCTGCTCGCTCTTCGTCGTCGTCGCGACCGGGAGATCCACAGAAGCGCTAGTTGCGAGCAGGGAGTGATGGCCTCTCAGACCGTTCCGAACGGCACCGAAGGCTACTGGCCCGAGCCGAGCGACGTCGCCTGCTCCGACCCGTCCAGATCGCTCGCTGCGGGCGCTCCGATCGTCTCTCCACCCTCGGGGTGGCCTGCGTGCTTCAAGGAGAATGCGGTGATGAAGGCTTTCGTGCGTGCCCCAATCGGCGTCCCTCGAACCACGCGCCGCCGACGCGCACGCGCGCAAACGCCCTTCCCTTCCTGGCACCGACAGCCCTGCTGCCCTCCGCCGCGCCCACTCACGTCGTCGCCTCCCGCCGCGCCGCCGTCCCGCCGTCCCGCCGCGCCGCCGTGTCGCCGTGCCGCCGTGCCGCCGCCCGTGCTCACGCACGTCGCCTCTCGCCGTGCCCACTCGCCCCCGCAGCTCGGCAAGAAGCAGCTCGCGGGCAAGCGCTGCCGCCTGACAGCCGGGCCGAGCAAGGAGGACCTGTCCAAGGTGAGCGCCGCCGTCAGCATCGACGTGGAGAACTCGTTTGCCAACGCCGAGGCCGTCCAGCAGGCGTGTGGCTGGGAGGTGATCAAGGGGTACGCGGTGTACGAGCTCGAGGACGCACTCGGCACCTTTGTGGCACACAAGCGTTGGTGGAACCAAAAGCCGACGGGCGTGTGGGTCGACGTGACGCCGCGCGTGGCCAGCGCCACCACGGAGCTCGTGCTGCTCGAGTCGGCGCTCGGAGCCAAGACGCCCATCAAGATGTCGGATGCCGTGCGTGAGGGTGCCAAGGCGCGGCTCGCCATGGGCGGCTTCGCGATCGGCGTGCCACCCTCGGACCGCTTGCCGCCGGCGCCTCTGCCGGCCTCGAGCCCGGTCGCCACGAAGCCCAAGCCCAAGCCGCCGCCCACGCCTCCCAAACTCGAGTTCAAGGGCAGCGAGAGCCTCGAGGAGCTGGTGCAGCTGCTTACGAAGGGGTCGAGCCACGCGCAGGTGCGCGCGGCGGCGGCGCTCGCGGCGCAGGCGGCGACGGGGCCGACCGAGAGCCAGCGTATCGTGAGCGCGGGCGGGCTGCAGCCGCTGCTGCTGCTCCTGCGGCGCGAGGGCGAGGTGCAGGAGCACGCGGCGCGCGCCATCATGTCGCTCGCCGACTGCATGGAGCATCAGAAGCAGATCACGGTGGCGGGCGCGATCCCAGCGGTGGTGCAGCTGCTGCAGGGCGCGACGCCGGCGGTGCAGGACACGGCGGCCGGGATCCTGGGCAACCTCGCCATCCAGAACCCGGCCAACCAGGCCGCCATCGTCGCCGCGGGCGCGCTGCCGCCCTTGGTCAACCTGCTCCTCAAGGGCTCGTCGCCTGCCAAGGAGCAGGCGTGCTTTGCGCTGTGGAACCTCGCCTGCCAACACCCGGACAACCAGCTGGCGATCGAGCAGGCAGCGGCGATCAAGCCGCTGGTGGCGCTGCTCTCCAAGGGCTCCGCCGCGCTGCAGGAGGAGGCGGCGGGCGCGCTCATGAACCTGGCCGCGCACCCGGACAATAAGCGCGCGATCGCGGGA
>PJAB01000750.1:0-21284 GCA_002887195.1 Chrysochromulina parva | reverse complement strand
GGCCGCGGTGAGGATGACGATGAGCACCTTTGGCTTCTCACGCTTCCCGTTCTCGCCAGTCAGGCGCAGCATGAAGGTCTCCCAGTCCACGCCGGGGGGCACTTGCAGCCCGGAGAAGCAATGCAGGCCGCGCTCGTGGAGAAAGTCACTCATCCCCTTGGCGTACACCACCCCGGGTCCAGAGCCCTCGCAGTCGCCAGGCCGGCGGCCGGACGCATACGACAGAACAAGGGAGGGGTAGAAATCTTCGTACTTGGTGCCCCTCGGAAGATGCGTGCACACTCCGCGCTTACATTCCTCCAGCTGCTCCAGTGTGATCGCATCTGGCACGACGAAGCGGCCCTCGTGTAGAACCAGCTCCATGAGACAGCCTTCGCGCGTCCACGTCCAGCGAACGCTGCCTTCTTCCTTTGGGACCCCGCTCTTGCCACGAGGCTGCCTTCGCTCACGACCTCGACCAACAAAGCGATCGCAAGCACGTGCTTTTTGGACCGCACTCACGTCTCAAGTTTACCAGTATATACAAGTAATCTAGTCAATTCAAGTATCCCCTATCAGTTTCGTCACATCAATTTTGTTCCGTCATTTTTGCTCGGGACGCCTTAAACCCTCCCTTCATCACACACGAGCTCGATCATCGCGTTCAGTCGAGCGCTGCACGGGTTCGGGAGAAAGGTCCTGTGAGCCAGGTGCCAAGGGACAGAGGACGCCCAGGACGACGGCCAGACCCGTAGGATCGCGCAGGCGTATGCGGTATGGCTATGGGCGCGGCGAGGGTCCGATGAGCGATGTGATCGAGCTGCCGAGCGGGCGCGGGCGTACAGCCGAGCTCATCTTCCCGTTGAGCTCGTTCCGCAATGATTTCAACTAAGTTATTCGAGGTATGAGGTATGAGTTTGAGCTCATTTCCACAGAAAGCACTGTCTCAAACTCGAGCAAAGGAGGCCACCCTCTTGCGGTGTCCGTTGGCGGATCCCGTCTCTTCGCAGCTCAAGGGTTGGAAGATGCATTGCTGGAACAAGCTCTGCGGCTTCGGGCGACACGAGCACACTTGCCTGTCCAGTGGGTGCAGATGGCCTTGTGGGCATGGCTCGATCACGTCGCAGTCAAAGTAGGATTGGTCGACCCACTGGAAGCAGCTCGGATTCGGGCTCTTGGAGTGGAAGAAGCCGCCGCATTGCTGCACCAGGCCGGTCGCGGGGCACACTTCAATCGGGTGTGGGAGCGGTACCGGTAGCTTGCTCGGGTCGCAGTGCGTGCTGTTGTCGTAGACGTTGGCACACGTGCCGAAGCCTTCCCCCGGAGGACAGAAGCAAAAGCACGACCCGGTCGGTGGAGCCTGCTTTCCCAGCTGCGCCGGCCGAGAGGAGGGGGGCCGCGCCGCTATCGTGCGCGCAGCGGCGGTGCTTGAGCGCTCGCCATGGCGCTCGTGCGCCCACTCTCCCACCCGCCCCGCCGCCGAGCCCGCCGCCGAGTCCGCCGCCGAGCCCGCCGCCGAGTCCGCCGCCGAGTCCGCCGCCGAGCCCGCCGCCGAGTCCGCCGCCGAGCCCGCCACTCTGCCGGCTGCTGCTGCATCGTACGCTTGCTTCAGCGCGGGATCGGGCGTCGTGGCGTTCTGCCACGCCTGCACCATCAGTGTGATCGTGAAGCCTTCATCATACGAGCAGCCGCCGTCCCAGAGCGAGTTGCCCTCCGTCTGACCCATCGTGACCACAACCAACTCGGACTCTGGTTCGACGTACATCACACGCGCTTGGAAACCGTACGAGATCAACGCCGACGGCGGCGCCTTGACGAGCGGCCCTCGGGGCTGCGATTCGAGAGGGCCCGAGTTGCTGGCGGAGTACTCAATGTCGCAGCCAACGATGCCATGCAGCTGGTGGGTGTCGAATCCCTTGAAAGGGCTGCGCTGCTGGGACTGGCACCAGCGCGGCGCGCAGCAGAAGGCAGGCGAGGCTCCCGCCAGATTGAGCCAGGTCAACAAGCCGTAGCTCGTGCCCCAAACCGGGAATTGTGGGGTGGCCATGGCCTCCGCGTACGCCTCGCTGTAGAGCTGGATGGCTGGCTCGCCAGGCTCGCCTCGCCAGCTGCCGTGGTTCAGGAGGAGCTGGCCGATGCGGCCCACCTGTCGGCAGCTCATCTGCTGACCGCCGCCCGCGGAGATGTTGCCTCCGCCAATGTACGTGTCGTTTGCGAAGACGTCGGGGATGCCCAGCGGAACCGCGAAGACTTCCGTCGCCCACTCGAGCACGTTCCCTCCGGGCACGACCTTGCCCAGGATCGTGGAGAGCAGCTGGATGAACGCGTCGCTGTCGTACGTAAAGTAGTCGCCCGGCGGCACCCGGCCTAGACCCGAGCTCTGCGCCAGCAGATGCCTCGTGTTGAGTACGTCGGACCACCGGCCCGCAATGCTCGTGTTGACACCATACCGCACGACGGGAACATCCAGGTCGAGATAGCCGCGCGTCACTGCCACACCCACGAGTTGGGCAATCATCGTCTTGGCAAGGGAGTCCGTCTCATACAGTGTCTCGCTCGTGTTGTGATAGTAAGTCTCATGGATCAGCGCCCCACCCTTGAAGACCAGAAAGCAATATCTCTCGCGAATCCGACCGACGGCTTCGGCGGCCTCCTCGAGCCGAAGAGAGGATAGTCCTGTGCGCGCGCACAGCACACAGCAGATTATCACGTGACGACGCCTCTGAGTCCTGTGGTGGTGGCCTGCCACAGTCAGACTTACCGTACTTTTCCGGTTGTTCGTGCTGCCATGGGCCTGCGCCCGGACCCTTCGGCTCCGGACCCTTCGGCTCCGGCAGCGAAAAGGCAAGTGCCTGGATGATGCTCATACGGAAGAGCATGGCGTCAGAACGCGAAGCCAGCGGAAAAAGTCCGACATCCCACAAAGGTGTGCGCAGTGCTCTGTGAATACCCCCTCGAGGCGGCCCTAGACCAACGGCGTTCCAGTCGTCTGTCTCCCCGAGGACGGCATGCAATCGTGGCAATTAATAGCCGAAAGGGGGTTTTCAAGGCTCGCGCCGGGGGCGCGTAGCGCGTCTCTTTTGGAAGACGTCGCTGTGTGTGCTGTCGCCTGTCCAGGAGATGTCAGGAGCCTGGGCCATGGCCATGACCTCTTTTGCACGAATCGATGCCAAGTCATTTGCAGCTACGAAAGCGAGTGGATTTATCTCTGCACCAGGCTGCGGCAAGTGCATGACGGCTCTGACCGCTGAAGCGACGGAGACCGAGTGCTTGCCTTTGGCTCAATCATTGCTTCGCCACGGCTTGGCAAACTCGGTGTTCAGTCGTCTCGCCGCAGCCAAGCAGAAGAGCGATCTAACGTGCGTGATCTATGAGCCTACCGATGATCAAGATGGATCCATGGGCCGCTGCGGCCAGTATGAGTCTCGTCCAGTTATGTGTCGCCTCTTCGGCTCTTTGGGAGAGCTCTCCAAAGTTGGCACACAGATAGATCTCACGCAAACCCGAATCCTCGCCGATGAGTTGCTCCGGCTACGCAGCAGCTCGGAGAACCCTTCAGAGCTGAAGCCAATGCCCATCAAAGAGGCGCTGAGCCGGGCTCTCTCTCTCGAGCTCACGAAGTCGATGCACGAAGATGCCACAGAGGAGGCCGAGGATGATGACATCGCTCAGTTGGAGCTCAAACAATGGGCCGCCGCGCGAGTGGCCGCCAAGGAGGCCGCTAAAGACCTCTGGAAGGAAGACCATCCGATGCTGAGTCAGAGGGCCTCTATTGGACGGCCATCGTCCTCCAAGGAAACCTCCGACGAACGCAGCGAGCGGGCAGCACGACTCAAAGGCCCGTGGAGACGCACCCGCTACGAGCTGTACCATTGGCTCTCGCCACTCGCCAAGCTGACACGTGGTCACGTGCAGGATGAGATGGTCGACAAGCTGGCGCTGGGCGCCATCCCCTCGAGTTCAAGCCTTGGCACAGCCACCTCGGTGGCCTCGGGTGCGTGGCCTCGGGACTCCTACATGGAGGGCGCCGCTCGCAGCTTCACCTTCGCCGCGGCTCCGGATCCGTCGATGGTGCCCGTGCTCGAGGTCCCGCTCCTTCTTCATGAGATTCCTTACGAGGGTGCCGGGGTGGGCCACAGCGTGTGGGACTCAGCTGTCGTCTTGACGATCTTTCTGCGCAGCCGTGCTGGAAGGCTCCTGCTGGCCGACTCCGTCAACGGGTTGGCAGACGGTAAGGCAGACGGGCTCACAGGCCGGCAGCTTCCGCGAGTGCTCGAGCTCGGCGCCGGCCTCGGCTTGCCAGGTCGCGATCTCGCGGCACGTGGAGCGGCCACCGTGATACTCTCTGATTCTCGCGAACGGCTGCTCGAGCAGCTTGATCAAGGCACCTCGGCGAGTGCAATCAAGCTCAACTGGAACACGCTCGGTGACGTGGCGACGGCTGTGCTAGCAAAGTACGATGTTGTGATTGCAAGTGACGTGGCCTATTATCATCCGGACGTCGCGCCACTCGCCGATGCGCTACGCTCCATGAACGCGGCAATCTCGGTCATCGTCGCCCCGATGCACAGAGACGCTGCCCTTGCGCTCTCCGACGAGCTCCACGCGCGGGGAGGCACAGTTGTGGAGTTGGCTATGACCTTGGTCAGCAGCGACGCCGATAGCTGGCAGGGCCCGATTCCCTCGCTCTGTGAGGCCGTGTCTCATGTGCCCACACTCGCCTACCGTGTGCTCTTGGTAAAGTGGCCAGACATCGAGCCCGACTGCGTGTAGCGATGCCACTACAGAATGATGACCCTCCACATTGCCTTCATGTAGAAAGCTAAAGCGTAATTTTGGGCGATATGGGTCTCGTCACCTCTCACGTAATCACGCGTGTGTGTGCAGCTGTGCGTGCTTTATACAAAACACCAAGAGGATGCCACGAGACACAAGACACATTGGTTTCGTCAGGACTTCGTGCTTCGAGACCGGCATGCAATCGAGGTGCAACAAGTTTCTAGTTTCTAGTTGTGAGTGCCACGAGGGTGAAACAGAAATTGTGTGCAAGCAAGAGTGGAGCTGTGGACGCGAACCCGTCTCGCGACGCGAGCAAGCAGCACCTACCAAAGTAGATGCCGGTCCACTCGCACCAACAAAGCGCCAACGTCCAAGGCATCGAAGGCTGCTCCGCGAACATGTCACGGTTGCACTCGACGTGGTACATGGCGGAATCGGGGGATCCGCACAACGGTTCTGCGCACGCCTCTACCTGGCAAGCGCGTGCCGCATCCACAAGGCTCAGCGCACGGAGACGCTCGCTAAGCAAACTGCCATGGACTGGGCCGCACGTTTTGTTGCAAAGCAACCGCCGTCACGAAGCTCCGCGCGCTAAATTTCGTGTCGGAATGCGAATTATGCATTTTATGCTGCGTTGGTGTTTCTTTATTTCACTGGAGGTTTTGCGGTCAGAGAGGTCAGTGCGTGCGATGAGGTGCTGTGCGGTGAGCGGTAAACAATAACCTTCAACCGGCTCGGCTGTGAACTCCGCTATGTCGATGCTGTGGCCTCCACACGGTCGACTGTGTGTGACAGATTCAGATAATCTATACAGCAGGATAGCGATTACCACCGATTAGCGTCAAGGAATAACCGTGCTTACTGAATGCTGCTGTCCCTATTACTCTATGCTCATCTCTACGCACTCCTTTTCGCCTGCACCCCTGACGGACCCCGACGCCCGGCCCAAAACCTCGGCCCACGCTCCCGCATGATCGGAAGCAGGAGGGAGTACAAATGTCTAATGTGAGTTTTTCCCGAAAAGAATCTTATGAAGAAATCCGTCGCCTGATCCGCGTCATCAACATCATATTGGGTGACCCTTTCGGTCCTAAGCCTTTCCCCTACCAATTTACATGCCGAATCGTTTCGGATTACGGCGGCCGGCGGCGCGCTGGGCGAAATTGGTAGGGTATGAAATAAGGTCACCGAGGGCGAGGCACGGCCCACGGCGGTGAACGTGGCCCGTCGCCCCGTCCCAAGGCGGTCTCGTGTGACTCGTCTTTATTAAAGAATTGTCCCAAGCGCAAGCCGCGTGGATTCAAATGAAAACGCGATCCCCGTCGAGAGAGTGACGAGAACCGAGGACCACGGCCGCATACAGCGAGCGCGCAGGCCGCAGCGGAGGCTGCGGCCTGCGCGCGCGCCGCGCCGCTCGAGGTACGAGGAGCGCGCCCCATGCACAGACTGAGACTCACGTGTGAACCTCTTGACGGTTGAACTGAAGTGTGTTTTTCGTTCGCCGCGGCCCCGCACAGCGCCTGAGAGCGGGCAGCGAGGTGGGCCGCTCGGGCAACACCGCGCGCGAGGGGCACCACAGACGAGTCAGAGAGAGCGCCCCGGCCGCCGCCGAGCGCGCGAGCCGCGGCGACCGTCGCGCCGTCCGCCGACATCTCGGACCCCACCTAAACCGTGACCCGGGTCGAGTTGACAACTCCAGGCCTCCTCACACACACTCCTCACAGCACACAGAGCCTCTTTCAAGATCTCCTTGACGACACCCGGATCATGTTGACACCGCCCACGCTCCTCGGACGCAGGTGCGTGCTCCCGAACGCGACCATAGATTTCCTAATGAGCGGCAGCTCCAGCGGCGGCGGCGCCAGCGGCGGCGGTGCCAGCGGCGGCGGTGCCAGCGGCGGTGCCAGCGGCGGCGGCGCCCCCACAGCCCTTTGCGGCAAAGAGGCGTCGGCCGTTGACGGGGACGAGGCGCCCGTACTCGGCACTGTAGAGTGTCACGCCGTCTGGATCGAGGACGCATTGGCGTAATTGTGAGCCGATGTAGTGCGCGACGCCCCAGTGGAAACGGTTGATGACCATGCCGTACGCCGGCTCGATCTCGAAACCGTGCCGCTCGAAGAAGCCGGTGGCGGAGTCGTCAGCGTACGTGAGCAGATGGAGGACGCCGAGGGAGATGGCATGCGCCTTGAGCCTGTCGAGCAGGCGAGAGCCAATGCCGTTACGCTGCTCCTCCTTCCGGACGACACAGAAGGCGACCTCGAGGAATCCTCGCACGCAGTGGGGTTTGAGGACGATGGCGCCGAGCACGCGCCGGGCCGATGCGGTCGAGCGCAGCAGCACGAGAGATTGATGGTCGGGTGCGAAGACGAGCTTGGCGGCGTTCGTGCGTCCGATGAGGGGGAGGGATGAGTCGATCACGTCGACCACCTCGTTGAGCAGGGCGAGGTCCTGCGGGTTTGGGACGGGTTTGGTACAGGGTGGTTGAGGAGGTCATCAGAGGGTCATCAGAGGGTCATCAGAGGGTCATCAGAGGGTCATCAGAGGGTCATCAGAGGGTCATCAGAGAGGCGCTCAAGAGGCATTAGGCGCACCTGCAGGCCGAGCGCAATCAAGTACAATCAAGCGCAATCAGGGGGCATTCGGCGCACCTGCAGGCCGAGCCCGTCGTTGCGCAGCACGACCATCGACTCTTCGCCCCCCGCGCACTCGACGGCCCGTCGCTCATCCTCCTCAACCTCAGGATCGACGATGTTGCCATTCGAGACGCAACTGATGAGGGAGGCAATTGGGTGTACTCAGCCGCCATCAAGCGCAATCAAGCGCCATCCAGCGCCATCCAGCAAAATCAAGCGCCATCAATTGCAATCACGCGCCATCAAGCTCCGTCCAAGGACGCACGTCGAGCAATCAATAGCAATCCAAATGAATCAGTATCAATCCATTGCAATCAATCGCCATCCGAGGACGCACGTCGAGCAATCAATCGCAATCAAGCGCTATCAATTGCAATCACGCACGTCGAGCAGAGCCATGAGCCCTCAGGCACCGCCTCGACGGGCGGGACGCAGCACTTTTGGTGGTAGCAGCCCACACAGCGCCAGCCGTCGCACAAGAGGATCTCATTGCCGGGCTCCGACTCGCCACCCCCGCAGAGGGTGCAGTGCGGGTCGGCCTGCGCATTCGCCGCGCGCGCCGTCACATCCATCGCCCCGTGCATCTGTAACAGCTTCTCCAGAGAGAGCTCACCCTCCTCCGCCTCGTCCGCGCCCGTGCCGTTGCGCTCGAGCCGGATCTTGCGAAGCGGCCGTGTGCCGCTCCCACTCCAGCCCGCGAACGCCACGAAGTCGGTGACCGAGACGGCGCGTTTCGTCTCGTCCTCGAGCACGCGCCCATCGACCTGGTAGACCCCATGCACCTCGCGCCCCTCTCCTCCACCGTGCTGTCCGTGACCGAATCCCCACCGACGAGTCCGGCAGACGACGCGCCGCCCCACCGCCGCCGTCACGATGCGCATGCCGCTCGCGGCCGCCTCGGCGAGCTCCATCGCCTGCTCCTTCATCTGGCGAGTCTCCGAGATGACGCGCATCATCAAGGCCTCCGCCGCTGCACGCGCCGCGAGCGCCGCCGGCGTCGCGTACGCCTCGCGAAGGTGCCAAGGGCAGCCGCCCACGTCCTCGGCCGACCAGCCCGGCGGCGGCGGAGCGCGATTTGGCAGCGACCTCTCAAGCATCGCCTGCCGCTCGTCAAACGATAAGGCCGCGATCTCCTCGGGAGATAGAGGCGGCGGTGGCGGCGGCTGGAACGAGCGCTGTGGCGAGCGCTTCTGGATGCGCTGCGGCAGCGGCATCCGGCAAATGGGTGGCAGCTTGCCACCGATGGGCAGCGGCACCAGCGCCGCCGCCGACGCGCGCAGCCAGGATTGCCAGCCATCCGCCCGCCGCGCCACCCATTGCGACCACGCGGCCTCGAATTCCGCTTCGAGGTCGACGAGCAAGCGCACGATGCCCGCGCGTGGCGGGTTATAGGCGCGGCAGTTGGCCCAGACGCGCTGCACGTCGGCGCGCATGAGCACGGCGCCATTCGGAGCGTTGCCAGCGACGCCGAAGAGGTAGAGACCCCTGGCGAGCTTCTCAGCGACGGTGCCTGATGAGGGAGGCACTCAGAGGCAATCAGAGGCAAGCAAAGGCCATCAGCGAGCTTCTCAGCGACGGTGCCTGATGAGGGAGGCACTCAGAGGCACTCAGGGCCCATCCGAAGGGCAATCAGAGGCAATCAGAGGCAATCAGAGGTAATCAGCTGCGCACGGAGGTCCATCGGCCGTTGGACTCGACTCAAGTAGTCCGGGAAGACGTCGAGGTCGACGGGCGCCGAAAAGGGAGGTGCATGCGAATGGGCGGCGACACGGGCGAGCGTGGCGGCGGAGCGACAGAGTAAGCAGTCGGCTCGCTCCATCAGCAGCTTCTGTGCACGCACGTGCGGCTCGGGCTCGACCAGATTAGGCAAGTCCTTGATCAATGCAACGCGCGCTGTCTCGAGCGCGTTGGGATCGGCACCGGGCAGCGGCGCAGGCATGGCGTCGGTCGGAGGCTCGCTACTCGCCGAGATACACGCCGAGATACACGCCGGGTGCGTCCCTGGGGGCATGGCGTCAGTCGGCGCGCTGCCCGTGGCGACGGCGGCAGTGGCGCTCGTGACGGCGCTCGAGCCGGGCGTCGTGCCGGGCGCCGCCGTCCAGATGGCAGCTGCCGAAGGCGCGTGAGTAGCGGAGGCAGTAGCCGCCGCCGCAGCAGGACCGTTCGCAGCGGGAGCTCTCGGCAGCAGCGGCGACGACGCTGCCTCCGCTGCTCCGGATGCTGCTGCTGCTGCTGCTGCTGCTACTGCTCCTGCTGCTACTGCTCCTGCTGCTGCTCCTGCTCTCTGCTCTGCGGATGGCGCCGGCGCCGCCCTGGGCGCGGCAGCCGGCGCAGACCTCCCTAATATGGCAACCGGCGCGGATCCAAATCCGGACGCCTCCACCGCCATTGGCTCCGTCGCATTCACATTCACACCGTCCTCCATCCCGTCGGAGAGAAATCCGATCCCCGAGCCGCCGCGGGTGAGCGAGGCGGGACCAGAGCCGGGCCCGGAGGCGTGTATCTCGGCGTGTATCTCGGAGGCGGGACCAGAGCCGGGCCCGGAGGCGTGTATCTCGGCGTGTATCTCGGAGGCGGGACCAGAGCCGGGCCCGGAGGCCGGGCCGGAGGCGACAGGCGAGACACCGTTCGCCTTCAGCTCGCTCTCCTCATCACACACGTGCACGATGAGCGTCTCGGAAGCCTCGAACGCGCTCGCATCCATCGTCCCTAATTTGGCATCCATCGTCCCTAATTTGGCATCCATCGCCTCCTCCTCGTCCTCCTCCTCGTCCTCCACAACCGCGTCGTCCTCGTCCTCCTCGTCCTCGTCCTCCTCGTCCTCCTCGTCCTCCTCTCCGCCCTCCTCGCCCGCCTCTTCGGCGCTCACTACGGCGCCATGGTCCTCGTCGTCCTCGTCGTCCTGCTCGTCGTCCTCGCCCTCCTCTCCGTCGTCGCCCTCCTCGCCCTCCTCGCCCTCCTCACCCTCCTCACCCTCCTCGTCCTCGCCCTCCTCCTCACTGCCCTCCTCGCCCTCGTCGCCCTCCTCCTCGCCCTCCTCCTCGCCCTCGCCGTGGCCCTCGCGCACCCACGACGCGAGCGCTTTGGTGCCGCGGCGCGCTGCCGGCTGCGACTGCGCCACCGCACTGCCGCGCGCGCTGGTCGCCTCGCTGCTCCCATCCTCCGATCGCGTCGACGCACCGCGCTTGCTATTCAGCACCCACTCGGGATCGGGCGCTGAGCGCTTCCACTCCTCGGGCATGCGCGTCATGAGCAGCGTGCCGCCCTGCCACAGCAGCCGGTGGCGCTCGCAGCAAAAGTACTCGCTGGGCTCCGGGCAGCCGTAGTAGAGCGGGCATAGCGGACGCCCATCCGGCAGCTTGTTCTTCCAGCCCCACTCCTCAGCCGCCTTCGAGCCACGAAGCAGCGGCTCGGAGGCGTCCGGCTGGCTGCCCGCGCCGGCGCCGGCGCCGGCACCGCCACGGACGCGCCCGCGGCCACCACCACCGCGGCCGGCGCCGCGGCCGCCTCCACCGCCGCCGCGACCGTAGGAGGCCTCGCCCAGATTGCGACCGACGGTATACTGATTGTTGCGCCTCGGGAAGGCCGGCTTCTCGGCGCCGTCCTTTGGCTTCTGCGGCTTCTGCGGCTTATTCTTGGGTATCCGCTGGGAGAACACCATGCGCTCCATGACGTACGCGGGTTTCTGCTTGATCTGCCGCTTTGGCCGCGCCGCCTCGGCCGCGGCCTCGG
Organism: Chrysochromulina parva; assembly: GCA_002887195.1. NCBI lineage: Eukaryota > Haptophyta > Prymnesiales > Chrysochromulinaceae > Chrysochromulina > Chrysochromulina parva. The sequence goes on along the minus strand of PJAB01000750.1, from coordinate 10,161 downwards.
CCGCTTCCTCGGCCGCCGTCTCAGCCGTCGCCTCAGCCGTCGCCTCCTGCTTGCGTTTCCGCATGGCGCGCAGGTCTTGCCAATGGAAGACTTCTCACGCTCGAGCACTTCTCTGGTGACAAAGGGCCGCGAACGCGTCATCACGTCATCAACATCAACATGTACCGTACCGCGTTTGTCTGTCTCGAGTGTGTCCCGGTGCCCCCCGGTGAAGATGTAGTGATTGTTTCGATTGACACGATACACCTCCACATCTCCAGGATTCACACAGGCCTCGCGCGCGCGTTGCAGCACGCGTCATAACATATTGCCATGCGTGTATATAGTGTATATAGTAGGTGAGGGCGGCGCACCGGCATGCATGGGAATGGGATGCAAGGAGTCGCCAGCGTCTCTCGTTACCGGTCGATCGGATGCGCACGGCATGCCCTACCCGGCATGTCCAACCCGGCGCGTGGATAATAGGGTGGCTGGCACACGCCCTTGCCCAACCCGGCCGTGGATAATAGGGTGGCTGGCACAGAGGCACACGCCCTCTCGCAGCAATAGCTCGCAATCCATCCCCCACCCGCGACCGGAAAAGTCGATCGGGGAGTCGGGGGGGGGAGAAGGAGGTGTTCCGGGCCTGCGAGGGGGGTCGCGAGGCGGCTGGCTGGCGGCTCGGCGTGGCGCCTGCGAGGGGCCGCCTCCGTCGAGCGCCGCCTCGAGCTCGAAGTGCTCACCACAGCGCATCGAGGTGCTCACCACATCGCCTCAATCGAGCGCCGACTCGAGCTCGAGCACGTCGATGCACGAGAAGCTCGTCGCGCCGTGGTGAGCACCCGAGGGGCCCGCGGACAGCTTGTTGGCTAATGGTTTGTGGCGGGCGGCCGCCGCGGAGCCCTCGTCCATGTCGTTCATGTCCAAAGTGGGCTGGGAGGGGGGCATCTCGCCGATCTCGCCGGGCATCTCGCCAGGGTGTTTGCGCTCGGGCGTGGGCGAGCTGAGGCCGAAGGGGCCGTCCGCGTTCCTTGGCACCGGCGAGGTGCATAGGTTTGAGCTGTCATCGTCCTCTGACGTCTGCTCCGACGGCTGCTGGCCATACTGACCTTGAGGCTGATCGTCGCGCGGGGGCGCCATGTAAGCATCGGGGGCGGAGTCCGCGAGGAACATCCCAAAAAGATCGGGCGTGTCCAGCATCGCCAGGCACGAATCCAGGGCGAGCCCAGTCAGCAAAGGTGACTCCTCCACGTTGGCCGGGGGCGGGACCGGCGGCACCGGGCGCTTGGCAGCTGCGTCGGTGGGCGCGGAGTCTCGCGGGCGCTTGTTGGTGCCAGATGAGCCCGAAGGCCCGCGCTGCTGCTGGCGAGGCCGCGCGGGCAGCGCGGGCGCACTGGGCGCTACCCGTGGCTGTGGGGCCCCCGAGGACGTCGTCGCGTCACGAGGCTGGCCGAGGGAGGCGCGCGCGACGAAGTCGACCTCCTTGAGCAGCTGCGCGCGGCGTATGGCGATGAGGCGCTCCAGGAGCTCGTTCGTGACTCCGTTCATCCTGCCCGCGCCACGCGTTGACTCCACGTCTTTCGAAGCGGAGAAGCGATGAGACCCGCCGAACCTTCTTTCACCTAAAACGGATGCGGAATTTTCAATGATGAAGAATTTTCGAAAGAATTCTCCACAAAGGTTAATTGGGTTCTGGTAATGAATCAGTCAACATTGTATTCACGAGAACATGAAGTGTGAGATCGACGGAGTTCACGGAAAATAGGCACGACCACTACCGAGAGACGGGTATCGTTCTCCCATTGCCATTTCCATCGAGCATCGACACACGGTCGACACACGTGATCTTACACGTGACACTACAGCCATGTACAGCTGGATCGATTATATGATCGACTCTCCACAATCTCCACAGATATCACTCTCCTCTCTTTCACAAGTGACGAGCGAAGCGGCACTGCCCGAGCGCCAGTTCAAGTTCAAGTTCAAGTTCAAGTTACTACATAAACAACAGACAACCTAACTTGAACTTGAACTTGAACTTGAACGAGCGCCAAGCAGCGTGCAAAGTCGCAGAAGAGGAAGTTTTCCGTTTTCTCGCTCTTGACGTGACTTGGCTTGGGCACGGGAGATTGTCTCGGCTTCCAGCGCGCCACTGTCGCCTCGCGACGCGGCGCTCGGCGCTGCTTGACGTCGCGGCGCGCGCTCCTCCTTGCCCACCGGAGCAGCAGCATCAGCATCAGCCATGCCCGTCAAGGTGGGCTACCAGGGTGAGCCGGGCGCTTACTCCGAGGGCGCCGCCTACGAGGCGTTCCGGCCCACGGCCGTGGAGATGCTCGCCGTCGGCTATCAATCATTCGAGGAGGTCTTCTCCGCGCTCGTGGCGGGCTCGGTCGATTATATCGCGGTGCCGGTGGAGAACACGCTGGGCGGATCGATCCACGTCAACTACGACCTCATGCTGCGCCACCACGGCAAGGTGCACATCCTTGGCGAGCACTCGTTCCGCGTGCGCCACGCGCTCCTCGCGCTGCCCGGCGTCAAGAAGGAGGACGTCAAGAAGGCGATGTCGCACCCGCAGGCGCTCGCGCAGACGGACCGGTACCTGCGCGGCCTAGGCATCACGCCCGTGGCCGCGTACGACACCGCCGGCTCCGCGAAGCTCGTGCGCGAGCAAGGGCTTCGCGACACGGCGGCGGTGGCCTCCGCGCGCGCGGCCGAGGTGCACGGGCTGGAGGTGCTCGATCACGGGATCGAGGACGACGCGAACAACTTCACGCGCTTCCTCATCCTCGGGCGCAGCGCCTGCGAGCTGCCCGAGGGCGTCGACGCCAAGACTTCTCTCGTCTTCGTGCCCAAGCGCAACGAGGTCGGCGTGCTGCACAAGGCCCTCTCATGCTTCGCCTCCCGCGACATCGACCTGTCCAAGATCGAATCGCGCCCGTTCCGGCCCGGGGACATCGAGCTGGGCGGCCACCACGAAGCCGAGGCCCTCACCTCACCCAAGCCCTCTGGCGGCCTGACCAACATGGCGGGCTCTGGCCCCGCCGCAGTCAAGCGCCAACGGCTCACACCGGCAGCGGAGGCGGCGCTGCCGCTGCCGGTGGCGCAGTTCGAGTACGCGTTCTACGTGGACGTCCTCGCGCACGCGAGCTCTCCCACGATGCATAACGCGATGCGCCACCTCGAGGAGCTCACGCGGTTCGTCAAAGTCCTCGGCTCGTACCCCAAAGACAAGCTCACGCTCCCGAGCGGCAGCAGCGGCACCCCAGCGTCGCGTTCGGCGAGCACGAGTGCACTGCTGCTGCAGCCGCCGTTGGTGAGCCCGCTCCGCATCGCCGTGCTTCCGCCTCTGCATGCAAGTGCCCACCACGGCGCCTCCTCCTCTTTTCCCACAGGTGAGCCCGCTCCGGATCGCCGTGCTTCCGCCTCTGCATGCAAGTGCCCACCACGGCGCCTCCTCCTCTTTTCCCACAGGTGAGCCCGCTCCGCATCGCCGTGCTCGGCTTCGGAACCTTTGGGCAGTTCCTCGCGCGCCGATGGGTCCGCCGCGGGCACCTCGTGTACGCCCAGAGTCGAACAGACTACTCCGAGCTCGCGCGGACGATGGGCGTCACGTACGCTGATTGCGCCGCTGATTGCACCGCTGATTACTCCGAGCTCGCGCGGACGATGCGCACGCCCGAGGAGCTCATCAGCGGATTGCCCCCCTCATCAGCGGATTGCCCCCCTCATCAGCGGATTGCCCCCCTCATCGTCGGATTGCTTCCCTCATCATCGGATTGCCTACCCTCATCAGGTACGTGCGCACGCCCGAGGAGCTCATCGAGACCGTGCCCGAGCTCGACGTGGTCGTGCTCGCGGTGTCGATCCTCTCATTCGCCAAGGTGCGCCACGCTGATGGTGCCACTGATGGCGCCTCTGATGGCGCCTCTGATGGCCACTGATGGCCACTGATGGCCACTGATTGCGCCGCTGATTGCGACACTGATGGCCAACTGACAGAGCCGCTCGGCCTCACGTTCGCCCCGCTGCTCGGCGGGCTCCCTGCCGAGCTCATCAGCTGAGTGCCCCCCTCATCAGCTGATTGCACCCCCCCCCCCCTCCCCCTCATCAGGTGCTCGGCGGGCTCCCGGCCGAGCTGCTGCGCGGCCGGCTCATCGTCGACGTGCTCTCGGTCAAGCAGTACGCCAAGAAGGTGCTACTCGACGGGCTACCGGCCGAAGCGGACATCCTTTGTACTCACCCGATGTTCGGACCGGAGAGTGGCAAGAACTCTTGGCATGGGCTGCCGCTCGTCTTCGAGCAGGTGCGCGTCGTCATCATCTGATTGCCCCCCTCATCATCGGATTGCCCCCCTCATCATCGGATTGCCCCCCTCATCATCGGATTGCCCCCCTCATCATCGGATTGCCCCCCTCATCATCTAATTGCTTCCCTCATCATCGGATTGCCTACCCTCATCAGGTGCGCGTCGCCGACTTCCACCGATCCGCGCGCTTCCTCTCGCTCTTTGAGGACGAAGGCTGTCGGATGGTCAAGATGAGCTGCGAGCAGCACGACGCCCTCGCCGCTGGCTCGCAGTTCGTCACTCACCTGACCGGCCGGATGCTCGCCAAGCTTTCCCCACAGCCGTCCGCGATCGACACGAACGGCTTCAAGGCGCTCCTCAAGCTGGTCGAGAACACCTGCCAGGACTCGTTTGACCTCTTCTATGCCCTCTACGCCCACAACCCGAACTCGTCCGAGCAGCTAGCGCAGGTGGCAGAGGCCTTCGAGCAAGTCCGGAACGACCTGCTCACGTTCCAGAGCGGCAACGGCAGCAGCAGCAGCAGCAGCCACGGCGCTCCAACGGCCATCCAACTGTCGAAGCTCGTCGGAGGGCTCAAGGAGTCCAAGACCGTCGCCGTCTCGGACAAAGCGGCCGCCCTCAAGCTCGAGGGTAAGAAGATCGTCTCCCTCTCGGTAGGCGAGCCCGACATTTTGCCCGCACCGCCCGTGATGGCGGCTGCACACGCGGCCCTCGACGCCGGCCACGTCAAGTACACGGCCAACTCGGGCATCCGGCCGCTGCAGGAGGCGATCTGCGAGTATCTGCTGACCAAGGGCCTCGCGTACAAGCCCAACCAGATCGTAGTCTCGAATGGGGGCAAGCAATCGCTCCTGCAGGCGATGCTCGCGATCTGTGGGCCGGGAGATCAGGTGCTCATCCCGGCGCCCTATTGGGTCTCGTACACGGAGATCGCGTACATGAGCGGCGCCGAGACCAAGGTCATCTCGACGCGCGCGAGCGATGGGTACTGCCTGATGCCCGCCGACCTCGAGGCCGCGATCACCCCTCGAACGAAGGTGCTGGTCCTGTGCAACCCGTCCAACCCAACGGGCGCAGTCCATCCAGCCAGATTACTCGAGGAGCTCGCCGCCGTGCTCCGCCGCCACCCGCACGTGGTCGTCTTCGCTGACGAGATCTACGAGCAGATCACGTTTGACGAGCCCTTCGTGCCGTTCGCGAGCCTAGCCGGCATGTATGAGCGCACGGTGACGCTCAACGGCTTCAGCAAAGGCCCAGCCATGACGGGCTTCCGCCTCGGCTACCTGGCGGCGCCCGTGCACGTCGCCGGGGCCTGCGCCAAGGTGCAGTCGCAGAACACGTCGTGCCCGTGCTCGATCTCGCAGTATGCAGGCATCGCCGCGCTGCGACAGGCGACACCAGAGTGGCTCGCGAGCGCCGTCGCGGGCTACCGTCAGAAGCGCGACTATACTCTCCAACGGCTGCGCCAGATGCCGCACATCGAGCACGTGTATACGCCAGAGGGTGCCTTCTACGCGTTCCCGACGATCAAGGCCTGCTTCGGCAGGGTGACGGCTAAGGGTGTACAGCTAGCCGACTCGAATGACGTCTGTCTCTACCTGCTCGAAGACTTCCTGCTCGCCCTCGTGCCCGGCGAGGCGTTCGGCGACCCCGACTGCCTGCGTATCTCGTATGCTGCATCGATGGAGACCATTGCCGACGCGATGGACAAGATGGAGCAGGGCATGAAAGCTCTCACTTGAAAGGGACTGCATGACCAGCCAGCTGGTCGGTTGAGGTGTGAAGATCTTAGGTGTGAAGCCAGCTGGTCGGTTGCGCTGCGCGCGCGGGGCGACACCGCGCGCGGCGGCGCGCGCGTGCGCCCAGCGATTATCATTATTATTGGTGTGCCCTGGACTAGAGCCCACGGCTTAGTGTCTTGGTCTGGGGACTGGGGGTCGTGGGAGCCACTGTTGCGGGGTCCAAACAGACAGTGCTGAGGCCTGATGTGGAAGGATATGGAGGTTTGTAGCGCGCGCGCTTGCGTGGCGTTACGCTCGGGGGATGGGTGATGGAAAGGTGATGGACACGCGACGGAGCGAGCGCGTGCCAGTTCTTTTCGCATTTCGGCGCGGTCAAAGAATGGAAGAGACACCGCGGTGGCGAGTGGGCCGTGAACCAAATCTCTTCATCCATTCCATGCCGTTCAAAGTCCCTTCACGGATAAATCCGACACATTTGAAATTAACAGCAGACAACGGAAGCCACTCGAATGACTTGTCTTGACTAGCGTAATGCCTGCTCGAACGGTTTGGGGTGTGAATGAATCACGTCGCCCATGCGCTCGTTCGCCCAGCCGCTGCGGCGATCGCTGTGCACGGGCGCACGCTCCGCTCCGCCGCTGCCCATTGTGGCCATCGTTGGCGCGCCCAACGCCGGAAAGAGCACGCTCTTCAACCGGCTATCCGATCCTGGCCCAGGCCTCAACGCCTTCCGCCCGCGCGCACTCGTGTCGCCGATGGCCGGCACGACTCGCGACCGGCTCGAGACGATCGCGACTTGGAACGGCAGCTCCTTTCGCGTGGTCGACACGGGCGGCGTGTACCATCTCGACGCGGCCCTCACTGCAGCCGCGGCCGCAGATCGCGACCGCGTGGAGATGGAGTGGCTGGTTCAGTCGCAGGTGCTCACGGCCGTGCGCGGCGCGAGCATAGTGCTCTTCGTCGTCGACGCGCAGGCAGGGCTCACGCCGACCGACGAGCGGCTCGCGCCCACCTTGCGACGGCTGGTGAATAGCGGCGAGGACGCGCCCACCGTGCTGCTCACCGTCAACAAAGTGGACCACCAGCACGTGGCCGAGCGGTGCGGCTTCTTTGCAGACTTTTACACTCTTGGGCTTGGAGAGCCGCTGCCGCTCTCGGCGTACCACGGGCGCGGGGTGGCCGAGCTGCTCGATCGGATCGTCGAGCTGCTGCCGCCTCCGGCTGCGACGGCTGACCCGCGAGCCCCATACCGTCGAACGGACCGACGGATGGACGTGGCGGGAGGCGAGGCGGCGCTCGGGACGGCGCTCGGGACGGCGGCGGCAGCGCTGGACGACGATGCTGCGCTGGACGGCGAGGGAGCGCTGGGCGAGGGTACGGACGCTGCGGCGATCCAGGCGGCGGTGGACCTGGCGGATGAGCTGGCAGAGGAGGAGTACTACTACTACGATGAGGTCGATGATGAGGCCCTGGGAGCCGCTGATGATGATGATGACGTTTATGCGAAGAGGTCATCAGCGGTCATCAGCGGTCATCAGCGGTCATCGGAGGCCTTCGAGGGCGCCGTGACGGGCGTGGTGGCAGAGGAGGGGAGCGCTGAGGGCGCCGTGGCGGGCGTGGTGGCAGAGGAGGAGAGGGCTGACGCGCGAGCTGCGAGGCGCGCCCGCCACGGCGCCCGCGTGGCTGTGCCCAGCGAGCCCGAAGGCGTGCCCGCCACGGCGCCTGCATGGCAGCGTCTGGCGGCCCTCGACGCCGCCGCCTCTGGTGACGCCGGGGCCGAGGCCGGGGGCTTCTTCGGCTCCACTGTTGAGCTCAAGCTCGCGGTAATTAGGCGTCTTCATTTGCCCCCCTCATCAGCTGATTGCCCCCCTCACCACTGTTGAGCTCAAGCTCGCGGTAATTAGGCGTCTTCATGTGGACAAGTCATCCGGCGATTGCCCCCCTCATCAGCTGATTGCCCCCCTCATCAGGCAACACCCCCCTCATCAGCTGATTGCCCCCCTCATCAGGTGATTGGGCGTCCTAATGTGGGCAAGTCGTCCTTCATCAACCGCGTCCTCGGCGAGCAGAGGCATGTGGTGCACCCATCACCCGGCACTACTCGAGACTCGATTGCCTCGTCACTCAGATGGCGTGGCCAGTCGATCTTGATTGCCGACACCGCAGGTGAGTGACATTGAGTGCCACTGAGTGCCACCGAGTGCTTCTGATCGCCACTGAGTGCTTCTGAGTGCTTCTGAGTGCTTCTGATAGCCACTTAGTGCCACTGAGTGCTTGTGAGCGCCACTTCCGATTGGCGCCGTCGCACGCCAGGCATTCGGCGGGCGGCAGCAGGCGGCGAGGAGCGCGAAGAGCTCGATCGGATGGCTGTGGCGCGCGCGAAGCAGATGATCATGTCGTGCCACGTGTCGCTCCTCCTCTTCGATGCCAAATTAGGGCTCACGCGTAACGACCTCCAGATTGCTGATCTCGTCATCGAGAACAACAAGAGCTGCGTGCTCGTCGCCAACAAGGCGCGCTACTGACTGCGCTACTGATTGCGCTACTGATTGCACCGCTGATTGCACCGCTGATTGCAACACAAGGGGCTTGTCGCCTGATTGTATCGCTGATTGCATCGCTGATTGCATCGCTGATTGCATCGCAAGGGGCTTGTCGCCCTACGCGGCGCACCTTCTCACACCGAGGGGAAGGTGATGGTGGTGTGATGGCCTCCCTCATCATCTCGGTGCCCCCCTCTTCGGGTGGTTGACCCCCTCATTAGTTGATTGCCCCCCTCATCAGCTGATTGCCCCCCCCTCATCAGGTGGACCTTCTCACCCCGAAGGAGCGCGAGAAGCTCCCCCAGATGATCAGCGACCGGCTGCCCATGCTTCGGTACGATTGCATGCTGATTGCATGCTGATTGCATCCCTCATCAGCGACCGGCTGCCCATGCTTCGGTACGATTGCATGCTGATTGCATGCTGATTGCATCCCTCATCAGCGACCGGCTGCCCATGCTTCGGTGCGCGCCTCTCGTCGAGACCTCCGCGCTCTGCATGCATGTGCTCACCATGGCGCCCATCTCCCCACAGGTACGCGCCTCTCGTCGAGACCTCCGCGCTCAACGGCGACGGCCTCGACGCGGCGCTCGATCTCGTGTGCGAGGCCGGCTTCTGGCGCCAATTCCGAGTGCCGCGCCGCCGGCTGAACGAGCTGTTCGCACGCATGCAGACGCTTCGGCCGTTACCCAAAGTGAAGGCGCTCAAATCAGGGCAGGCGGGACGCATCCGAGTGCTCTATGTGCTCCAGGCGTACACCGAGGCGCCGACGTTCGTCGTGCATCTGAACCGGCAGGCGGAGCTCCATACGGGAGATATGGGCTGGCTCGAGAACACGATCCGCGGCATGTGGCCTTATGTGGGCACCCCTCTGCGCATCGTGCTGCGGTCGCGGGACGTGCGCAAGCGCCGGCGCGATAAGGAGACGCCGAGCGGCAGGAGGAGGCGAAAGGGGGGCACGCCAGGCGGCAGAGGCGAGGACTCGGTTCACGAGCACGAACCGCCCAGGCTGGCTGTCGGGCGCCTGCACGGCTAGTGAAAGACGCGTGGAGAGGTGGCTCGTGGAGAGGAGCCTCGTGGCTGTGGTTCGCGCCATCGCGTCGTCCGGTCAGCGACTCTGTACACATACGTTTCACGTGACGGCTTACACGAGCATGGTCTCCCAAGTCTCCTCGACTCATATCGCGCATTGGTGTCTGCATTGCGTTGGTGATTATAGAAATAGAATTGAGATCCTTTCGGCGCATACGCCCCCCTACAGAAAAGCCGAAGACTTACAGTACGTTACTCTCTGCAATCAACTTTGAGCATCCAAAAGTGTGAAGCGGGAACTAAACATGCTGTACAAGTCTTCCTCGACCGAGGTGGGGGGCGTGGAACCCGCTCAAGCCCGGCTTTTACTTTTTGACCCGCGCCGCCGTGCTGGACCTCAGCACCAAGCAGCTGCAGCGTATGCAGGAGATGCGCGACTCGAAGCTGCTCATGAAGGTGCTCATCGACCTGAACGACGCCTTCCAGGGCAAGGGGCTGATTCAGAACGTCCTCTTCGTCAGCCACAGGTGGGAAGACCCCGCGACGCCCGACG
>PJAB01000749.1:0-21312 GCA_002887195.1 Chrysochromulina parva | reverse complement strand
TTGAGCTAGAACTCAATGGGAGTGCGTGGGACACCTCTGGCTTGAGTTTCGTTCAAATCCCTTCAGTACTTTTGGAGATCAGTTTTTGCCCCATGTACACCATGAGCGGACTACCTTAACTTCGCAAGACCAGTCGAAACAAGTCAAGTCAAGTCAAGGCACACCTCTCCTTTTTGAGAGCCGTGCACTGGTGTCGACCCGCTTTAACCACTCCACGACCCTGGGACCCGCGCACTTGATTTATTGCTTTTCAGTTTTTGAGAACGAACTCGAGCACAGACTCGTGGCATGTCGTGGTTTTTTCTCAATTAATGATTTTATCATAAAATCCTCACCTTGGGCACACTTTGTTATAAAATCAAAGTCGCGGCATTCGATTGCACTCGCACCGCATGCAATTAAATTGACCGGCCAGAGGGCACGAAGGCCCAAAACACTCAGCGAAGACGGACCGTCCATCGGAGCCCATCCGAGCAGATGAGCACCCTTTCGACCGAGTCGCAATATCGAGACGCCGACTTCGTGCAGCGTTATCTCGAGAAGCGGGCGACGCAGCCTCGCACTTGCGCCATGTTCGCCGTATCCGAAAGCGCCGGCAAGGCGCACGCTACCGGCATGAGCGAAGCCCACAACATGTGGCACACTGTGGACCAGGAGGTTTCACGCTCGCGGCACAAGGCGCGCAAGGCGGCCAAGGAGGCGCGCTGGCAGGCAAGCCTGCAAGCGGGCCTCCCACCAGGAAAGCAAACACAGGAGCAGTCTATGTCATATCTCGAGCTCAAGAAGGAAGAGGACGAGCGCCTTGCAATCGCACGTCGGCTCGCCGTGCGTATCGAGCAGCATCGTGAGAGGGAGCGGCAGCTGGAGGATCGCAACGTTAGGCAAGTGCGCATGAATAAGCCCGGGGCCAGTGCAACCACCGACGGAATGAGCAAGAATGTTCAGCTGCAGGAACAGGACCAGGGCTTAGACCTGGGCTCATGCTCGGCGCCCGCTTCGAGCGTTGCTGCAGATCGCTCTGCTGAAGCCCAGGCGATCAACGGGCGATCCGGCGCGGTTCCAAACGTGCTCGATTCGGCCCGTGGGGTGATCGATTCGGTCCGCGATGCCTTCGCGGGTGCGATCAAGTCGTTCAACAGGTTTCGTGAGAAGGAGGCGCCACTACCATACGCGCCACGGAAGCTCACCCACTCCCAAACGCACCGCGGCATGTCCTTTGGCCCTTCCTCCCTCGAGAAGCCGGAGGCGATTGCCGCGCGCGAGGAGCATGATCGTCTCAACTTTGGTGGCGCGGCTCACGCACAGATCAGCGGCGGAGGCTCCGAGGGTGCTGCGATCCTTGGCTATCATGACGCTTATCACGACAGCATGGAGGATCGGTCGGCCATCGATTCTGGTAGCACCGCGCGGCGCGTACTCGCCGCGCGAGGCGGCGCGCGCGCTCGTCATCGCCCTGCATCTGCGCCTCAGAAGGCTCTCGTCGATCACAGCGCGTCACCAGCGCCGGGGGCACTGGCAACGTTGACGGCGGTGACGTTGACGGCGGTGACGACGAAGGCAGCCGCAGCAACATCAACGCCCGCCGGAGCAATGTCAAACACGCCTGCCTCGGCTGCGGCGTCCGCGCCCGGAGACGCCCCCACGCTGCCATACACGCGCTCTCGCAAGCTTAGCAAGGAAAGCGTCGCCAGTGTGGCCACGAGCACCACAAGCCGACATGCTCTCGACTTCGTTCAGTCAGCGGTTGCACCATTAGCAGGCGCAGAAGATGATGAGGTCCCCACGCACTCTCGCCGGAACAGCCGGGACAGCATCGCCTCGACCTGGTCCCCCCCGAGTCAGGTTCAGGCACATCCGCGCAATCACGACCAGATGAGCTCTGTGCCGCTGCCGCCCACGAGTGTGGAAGTGAGAGCGCGCGCTGTCTTGATCGCTGCCGGCCTCATGCCCTTAATGCCCAGCAGCTTCGAAGGGATGGCACCTGCCATCCCCCAGCCTTCCCCAGCGTGCGCGCCAGCGGGTCCCTACTCGCACCTGAGGTGCACCGCGAATGACAAGATGCTGCCCGCATCATCCCCCGGGCTCATCCTTCCGACTGGACACTCGCGGTTCGAAGCCGAGCGCATCGAGCGCAGCTGGAACACGCAAACGTCCTCCAAGGCACAGGATATGCGGCAGGACCATGCTGACCTTAACCCAGCGTGGGTCTCGCGTCCGAAGTGGAAGAAGCCGATTGGGCGCACGTACCGCGCTCCCGACCGAGCCCCTGAGCACCTGATGCCCGAGAACCTGCTCACCGACCGGAACATGAAGACGGGGCTGCCAGCACGCGATCCTCGCATGCGCGTCGTCGTTGAGGGGAGTTACATCCGGCTCGAGCGCCCCGAATGGACTCCCTCGCAGCTTCCAGAGCCCTGGTGCTGAGACGGCGGCGTGCTGAGAAGGCGCTGAGCACACGCGCGAACCGCGCACAAAAGAGCGCATGTGTGGGTACATTAAGCCTGTGGCGGGCACCAATCGGTCCTCGAGGCCCCGCTCTTCTGCAGCCTTTCTGCTCGTGTTGCTTGCATGTGGTGAGTTGAGGGAAGAGGGAAGTCGTAGATGGGCGTACCCGGTGTATGGGCTGACTGTTCGACGTGCATGTTCGTGGGGGGTGGAGGCTGCGTCACCGTCGCGCGTCAGGACCACACCTCACAGAAGTGGACGGGAAATAGCGCCGAACGATCTGCCTGTGTGCCTCTATGCTGGTGCTCGTGCGAGGTGCAGCGCGCGCTGTGTGACCGGCTCGGCTGTTGTCTCCGGCTGTGTGACGCTGACGGTCACGTTGACCCTGTGTGTGTGTGTGTCTGAGCCACCGCACACCCCACAGCCACAGGGGTCAAGCGTCCAGTTCAGGGTCCAGTTAGCGTTCAGGGTCGTACTACAGTACTACGATCTGCGTATACATGATACTCAGAGCCGATGTCGGATGTGCCGTATAATTCTTATACGGAAGGGCGCCGTCGTGGGCATGTCGCGATATCTTCACGTTTACAGGATGGCCCCCGCACGCGCACGAAAGACGTCGAACACACGGACACCCTATTCACACAAGTCAGACATGGATGGAATCGCACCCACATCGCTCATCGGGGCATCGGCCCACCGATCCACATCTTGGTTGAACAGCGACGCAAACATGCACAAACAGCTTAAGGCTCACACGCAAGATAGCCACACAGGTTCCGCGTGGAGGCGCCCATCATGGCGCCCACCTGAGCGGACCCTGAGTGCGCTCGCCGCGTGTATAAGATGAGGAGATCACGCGGGAGATCACGGAGGCCGCCGCAGGTGTTGGATGGCTGAGCCGTGCACGCCGCCGTACAAGGGGACTAAGATCGCCTCAGCCTCGGCCAGGTCGATGTTGAGCATGGCATCGAGCACTTCAGGCGGTGCGCCCGCAGCACAGCCAAGGGCGTGCGCGATCGCGTTCACATACACTCGCTCGCCAAAGATCGCGACGTATTGGCCTCCTCGCGGAGTGAGGAGCAGCCGTGGGGCCGCCATACCACGTGGCGAGACGGGCGGGAAGGGGCCCTGAGGGTACGCCACTGCGCCGTTGCCTTCTACTAAACCGGCGGCGGCGCGAGGGGAGAGAGGCGGCGGCATGACGCGTGGAGGGCCGCGCACGCGGCTGTTGAAGCTGGCCATCTGAGTGACCGACATGAGGCTGCGTGCACCGTGCGTGGCCATCCGCGCGACAGACCGCGCCGCCGACTGCGGCCGTACGCGCGCTGAGAGCGGTCGCGTTTCGGCGCGTGTCTCCGAGCCTCCCTTGGCCTTCTGCTCGGAGCGAACCGCCTCCATCAGAGCGCCGCACGCCCTCTCTGCATACCTCCCAAAGGCGTCTTCGCCACCTTCCATGTTAAGGTACTCACGCAGAGGACCTCGCCCATCTTTCTTAAAGACGAGTCCATCGCAGACGGGCTCGACGCCGGCAGCACGGAGCTTCTCGACGGGAATAATCTCCGGGTGATCGGCCGCGCCGCAGACCAGGTTCGGATCCGTCAAGTCTTCGAGCACGGCCATGTGGATGATCGTCTGGCGTGCGGCGAGCGACGGCGAGCTGAGGAAGCAATTCTTGCGCACGGGCAGCTTGTCAAAGAAGGCATTCTTGGCGCCCGCACATTGAGCTTCGCCCGTCGCGCTGAGAGCAGGGCCCACATTCATCGCAGCGGCAAGGGAGGGATCGGCGGCGGCGGCGGCGGCGGCGGCGGCGGCGGCGGCGGCGATTTCAGCACGGAGCCGCTCTTCGGCGGCAGCGGCGGCGGCGGGATTGTCAGTGAGCTTGACCCTCTTGCAGTCCTTATCATTGGCTTGGCTCACGAGCATCAGGTGCGTCGCGCCCAAACCGCGCATCGTCATCACAAACTCATTAGCATGCCCCCGCTTGAAGAGTCTGTACCACAGGCTGCGCTGGTTTTTGGTGAGCAGCCGGTGCCATTTAGCAGTCTCCGCCTCAAACTCGGCGTCGCTCAGATCGGCCCCAAAGTTGAGCATGCCCTGAACCCACTCATTTAGGTCTACCTTGCCATCGGAATTGCCCTGCTGGTCCAGCAATGCAAAGATGCCCGGCAGCACCACATTGTCCTCGGTGCCCTCGGCCAGATGTCGGAACTCGCCAAGATCGACGGCGCCGGAACAGTCTGCATCCATCTTTCGAAATGTACCGGTCAGCTGAGCGGTGCGACGCTGGCGCGTCAGGATGTCCCTCCACTCAGCCGCAATCACTCTCAGCTGCTCGTCTCGCGTCTCACGCTCCACCTTGAACACGCCGAGCACCCACATGTCCATCTTGATCGTGCCGTCTTCCCGTTCGGCCGCGGTCTCCTTCGCCCACTGCAAATATTCTTCCAGTTGCTTGCCGTTGTGAGCGGTGAGCAGGTCGACGATGAGCTTCGCATCTACCAGTTTTTGATCCCCCGATTGCGCCATCGACGTCGGCGCCGCGGGCATCTTGTCCCACGCGCTGAGCACGTACGCCTTGCGCTTCATGTTCCCGGTCAGTCCCTCGCCGATGTCGTCTTTGTCTTGGTTGCCAGTGGATTGGACGGAGTTCTCAGGCGCGGTGATTACGTCTCCCGGCAGCCTAACCTTCTTGTAGAGCATGCTCGGGGTCGGCTGCTTCTTGAGCGTCGGCCTCCGCGTCGGCGGGGACTCGATAAGGGACTCGAGCGGGGGTTCTGCGAGCATGTCGCGTGTGAGAGAAAAGTGTCGGTCAACAGAAAAAGAAGACGAAACGGATTGCAAACGTGCATGCACACGCGCGCGCCAAGTGCGCGAAGCATGAATTGAGTTTCCTCGGTATACAATTTTGCACAAATTTTCATCAACCGGAAGTTCACCAACGACCGCGACCGCCACCCTTCCCTCGGCCACGCTCGCTACCACCGCCCCTGCCGCCTCCCCGTGCATACTCGCGCGGCGGGCGGATGAGGCACGAGTGCAGGTGGCGATCGAGGTAGTGATGGACAAGCACGATCGCGTGTGACGCAAAGAGCACATCGCTCCCGAGCGAGACGCTGCGGACGGCCGAGCCACGCGCCGTCGCCTCGGCCCTTACACGCCTCTCCTCCTCCTCATCGAGCCCTCGATCGTCCCCGAGAAGGACGACGACTCCACTCGGCGCCGCTCGGAAGGCCGCGGAGGATGCGAGCTCAGCACACAAGTCGCCAATGAAGACGCCGCTCGCGCTCAGCAGCAGCAGCATCGGGGGCTCTCCCGGCTGATCCAAGGCCTTGCGCACGCATACCATCAAATCTCCCTCAGCCGAGCTCAGCCCACGTGTTTCGTCACGCGACCAGACGCCCACCGGCCCATCCTCGCCGGGCGGCGCGCCCGGCGCCACGCTCAACGCGTGCCGCGCCTTGTCTGCAAGGACCTCCGCGGCCGCCGCGCCGCTGGCGTCCGAAACGGCGCGAAGACGCCGTGAGAGGGAGTGCTCATCGGGACGAAGGTCGCGCACTACGGAGCCACATACCTCGAGGATCCGTGCGCCGCGGCCTTCAACGATGGCGCCAGCGCCGCCCTTGGCGCCAGCGCCGCCCTTGGCGAAAGCACCGCCCTTGGTGCTGGCGGCCCCCATCTCCCCCATCTCCCCCATCAAGCAGAGCAGCACGCGCGAGTTCTGGCGCAGCGATTGCGATCGGAAGAGAGCGGCACTCACACATCGCACCCCCACATCTACCCGGCCTTGGCGCAGCGCCTCGCAGTCGAACGAAGGGCTCGCGCGTCGGAGTGGCACGATGAAGGTGCGCGTGAAGCAGCGCACGGGATGCGTGCCACTGCAGCACAGGAAGCGCTCCGTCGCGCCTAGGCCGAAGGTGCACGCGCGCGGCGTGTGGCCGCTCCGCCCGCAGAAGCCACAGACCAAGCCGGAGGCGGTGGCCACAGCGGAGGCGAGCACAGGGAGTACGCCCGGTTGGCCGTTGGACGCAACAAACGAAGCGTTGGCGCTCGCGGAGGAGCCGGCCCGGGCGCCACCTTGGATGGTACCATTCGGATGCTTCGGTGGCGCCTCCTTGCTCTCCTCCTCCTCCTCCTCCTCCTCGTCCTCCTCGTCGTCGTCGTCCTCTTCCCCGGCCTCGCGTTTGCGCTTGGGCGGCCGCACCTCGCTCACACGCTCGTCGTCGGAGGGAAGGTGCAGCGTGCCCTTGGTGCCGTCCTCCTTGTAGCGCACGCGCACCTCACCGCTCGGCAGCACGGATTTCACCTTCGCCGCACGCCCGTCCACGCGCAGCCGCACCCCAGCCTCGAGCTGCGCATGCAGAGCACGCGGCGGCGGCGGCAGTGGTTTAGCCGCCGCGGCTTGTGGTGGGCTGGGCCGCGGCATCTCGGCCGCGGGCGCGTTCGGCTGGCCGAGTTCGTCGTGCACTTCCAGGAGGCTCGCGCGCAGTTCGCTTTCGCGGCTGACCTTGGCACGTTGCCGGTCGTCCAGCTTTTCGCCACGGCCTGCCTTCGCGTTCAGCTCCTCAATTTCGCGCAGCTTCTTCTCGATCGCGCGGCGCTTGGACTGAGTCGACCCCGAAGCAGCAATGGCGGTAGTCGCGGCCTCAGGCTGGTGCATGGAAGCGGTGGCCACGCTCGCAATCTGCGTGGAAGACTTCGGCCGTTGGGCAGCTGAAGGCTCTTGCCGTCGGGCAGCTTCCAGGGTCGCTCGGACCTCGGCCTCACGCCCCAGCTTCTCTCGCTGCGCGGCGTCCAGCTCGAAGCCTTGCTGCACGCGCTGGTGGAGCTCTTCGATGTGACGAAGCTTCTTCACCAAAGATTTTATCCAAGATGCGTGGCTCGAGTCGGCCATTGCGCGCGGGGGGCGACGTGGGAGGCAGACGTGGGAGAAAAAAGCCTCAGTGAGTGCGCCTTTTTGGGTAAGTTTCGCTGCAAACGAAGCACCAAATTCGTGATCATGTCCGAGCACTCCCCAAGCCAGCAAGCAAGCACGATTCGATACCGCTTAAAATACCGCTTAATTTCCAATGTTAATTTCGACAAAGTGAAGCGCAACCCCTACGCAACCCCCCCTTTCCCGAACTGTGGCGTAGGATTCCAACGGTAGTACCATTGTACCGAAATCATCGTGACCCCGCAAGACTGCTCCTTGTACCACCCCGCCCTTGGGGCTTGAGCAGCATCTCCTCCCACAGCAACGTGTTGGCCTCCTCGCCGCAGTCGCCGCTGCCCTCCTTGGTCATCAGTGTCACGTTGTGGTGCGTGTTCATCGTGTACCAAGAGTGCTGCCGGTAGAATTGGCATGCATAGTGCCAGCTGTGCTTCTGGTCGCCAAAGGGCGTAACGGTCGGATAGGGCACCGTGCGATGACTCGTACGCGCGGCCCAGTCAAGGAGAGACCAATTGGGCGGGAACGCACCCGTCGCAAAGAGTGCCCGGAGCAGCGCGTTCAGCCTGCGCAGGTGCTCCTGACGGGGTTGGGCTCCGACGTTCTCCGTCGGTGCAGACACCACAGTGTACGTGAGAGACGCGTTACTCTGATCGAGCAACGGCCGCCACACGTTGAGTACAGCCTCCCTCGTGGCATTCAAGTGGTGCTTGGCGCCGCACGCGCCGGTGAGGTGCCAGTACGCTGGAGCAAAGTAGACGACGTGCCGCCACGGCGTGCTCTTCAGCAAGGTCGGGTGCACCTCCTTGGCCGCGTCAGGGAGCATGTACGTGCACGGTGCCCAGAAGAAGCCGATCGCCGTGCTCTGCACCCTTGGCAGCGGCGGCGACCACCTCTGCTGACGCAAAGAGGCTGCCACGGCGGCACTGGCCGAGACGCTGTGCCACTCGGAGAGCACCCGCTCGGCCGCCCAGTCGAAGACGGAGCGTGTCGGCCTCTTCGTGCTCGAGTTAGTGGCCTTCTTGGGAGACTCGGACGACAGGCGTTGCGGAGCAAGCCAATCAAGAGACAGGTGTTGTAAGCCGTAGCCGTCCGCGACGCGCGCATACGAGGGCGATCCCGGCGGCATCGGCGCCATGTAGAGCTCATACCTGGCGGCCATGCAGCCTCGCATGGCCATGCATCGGCCGTGCAAGTTGAAGTCGACCACGGGAAGGTCCGGTCCGCGCAGCCTAGTGACAAGCGTGATGAAAGCTTGCCGCGACATACTGTCACCCACAATCGCGAGCGGAGCAGCGAGCAGCGCGTCGATCAGACTTGCCTGCCGGCCATGTCGCCTCCGGCTGATGAGGCTGGAGTGAGCAAGGCAAAGAGGGCACTGGCTAATGGAGTTGCGATCGCCTGCGCATCGCGTACTGCTTGCACCGCAAGACTGTGGACGGTACAGGACGCGACGGACTTCTGGAAATATGCACTTGCATTCGCTGGCGGTCACGACGTCGGCCATTATTGGTTCCCTAGGTCTAACTATCCTAAAATGGAAGATTTGTCTTTCACAGGACGTTCAGAAGACAGGAATCCACGAATTGGTTTTCAAAACAAGATTCTCCACCTTGCCACAGCCGTTGAGCTGGTAATCAAACCACGCATGCGCATGGTGTCGCCTCGATGAAGATCAGCTAATATCCGCAATCCCAACTCGTTTCACAGGAGGCAGCTCTCAGGAGAGGCGCGCTTTCCTGCGCGCTGCGGCACAGCTCTTCGAACCGAGCGCGCACGTGCTCGGCGGTGTAGCTCACGTCGATGACGCCATCGCGCATGAGCCGCTCACGCGCGACCTCATAGTCGCCGCCCGTGCCGGGGTCGGTCATGACGATGAGGATCGCCCGGTCGCTCTCAATCGTCGGCTGGTCGAACGGACAGAGAGCGACTGGCTCGTCATCAGAGTCCGACAGCGCCGCAAGCGCTGCGCCCGGGATGTACGTGGTATGCCTGCTCGCAGCGCCGGCGGCGGTGAATACCGACGCCGATGGCGCGCCATCGCTGCCGACCGCGACAGCTGTGGGCTGTTGCGGGGACGGCGGCCGCAAGGGCGGCCGTGAGCGTGAGCGCCGCCGCCCGCCGCCGGCGCTGCCCCCTGCTGGCTCCTTGCTCCTTTGAGCGACTGTAAGGCCAGCCGCGCCGGTGCCCGGATGCGCTGCCACGGCGCGTTGAAGCGGCGGTGGCGGCTGCGGCGGCGCGCCCGGCGGCAGCAGCAGCGGTGGTGGCTCCGATTCGGGCGGCGGCAATGCCCCAAAGACGCTTGGAGCCTGCGGAAGCGGCAGCTGTGTCGAGGCTCCGGCCGCGGCGACTCTCGCCGCCCATGCCGCCTCAATCTCCTGCTCAGTGCGCCCGGGCAAGAGACGGTGTCGTATGGTCACCCAATCTAGGCCGTGCTGGGCCACGCCCCACTCGACCAGCGCAATCTCCGCACGCCCGAGCTGCGCCAGCGCGCAGTCCAAGCGCGCTCGTTTGATCGGGTTCGGCTCGGCGCGGCGCGCGCTCCGCGCCTCATACCGTTTGCGGAGCGCCGTGACGGACTTACACGGCAACAGAAAGGCGCGGATGGCCTCGAAGCGCTCGGGGCCGTAGCGCATGAGGCCGGTCGCGAGCAAGTTATCCTCAGCCGCGCTGAAGCGGGCCGCGGGGGCGCCGCCGCCGCTACTCGTGGAGTCGCGTCGAATCCCGTAGTGCCGATTGAAAAAGGGCGCGAACCGCGCGAGCTCCGCCTTCGCGTCGAAGGTCTCGGCACCCACCGCTCGGGCCGCGCTGTCGCGGGCGGAGGCCGTGTCGGCGTCGTAGACGCGCTTCAAGCCACACCTGGTCGTGAGCAGCTCGGGCAGCAGGTGGAATCCCGGCATGTGGAAGATCGACAGCATGGACGCGTTCGCTGTCGGAGTGCCGCCCAGAAGCTGGCGCAGCCTCGTGGGCGGCGCCGATCCGCCGGCTGCTCCTCCCGCGCCGCCCGTGGCGGCTCCGGCGAGCTGTCCGGTGAGCTGGAGTGGCGTGGCATACTTGGGCCGCGTGCGCAGCTGCTTGTGCGCGATGGTCACGTCGCAGTGCGTGCAGAGCTCTGTGAGGAGCGAATACGCGAGGAGCGCTACCTGTGCAAAATGGGGCTCCTGCTTCATAGCCGCGCGCGCGATGACCAGCGTCTGCACCAGCAGCTGCATGTGCACATGCATCTGGATCTGCAGCGTGCGCAGCTTCTCAGCACTAAAGGGGCGTGTCAACGGCGCGCCCGCCACGGCGCCCGCTACGCGTGCGCCTCCGCCGCTGCCGCCGCTGCTGCCGCCACCGATCGCGCCGGTGCCGGCAGGGCCGGGGCCGCCGGGGTGCGCTCCATGGCTCGTGAGGGAAGGCGTGGGGCTGGTGCTGCCGCCTGCCATGGGATGGCGTGCGGCAGCGCCCACACCGCCGCCGCCAAGGCCGCCAAGGCCGAGGGCCCCTGCAGGGCGCAGTGCAGGGCCACGGCCTAGGGGTGAGGCGCGGCCGTCGCCAAGAGCGTAAGGGCGGGGCAAGAGGCGGCCGAGGGGAGATCCGCGACCATCGGCGCCGGTGCCGCTCGCGCCACCGTGCGGGTGTCGTTCCGAGCGCTTCGTCTGCTCATTGACGACCTCGCGCAGCTCATCAATTGGGTTCTCCAGGTCGGCAAACTCCTCCTCGACCTCGTGAAGTCGTGTCTCGTCCGCCGCGTACACGTAGTCCTGATCCTCCTGGTCCTCGTCCTCGTCCTCCTCCTCTTCGGCACGCTGCCGGATACCCATCAGGAAATCGCGCCAGTCGCCCTCGTCCTCCTCGTCCCCCTCGTCCTCGTCCTCGCTCCCGTACCGACGCGCCCGACGCGGCGAGGCTCTGGGCGAGGGCTCGATGAGCGCCGCCTCGAGCGCTTCGAGCTCCATCGTCTCCAGAGAGAGCTGGGCGCGAGTCCGCCGGGCGATGGCCGCGGGTGCCTCGGCAGGTGGTTCGGCGCCGGGGGCAGTGTCAGAGGCGCCGGCAGTGCCGGAGGCAACGGTACAGGCGGCGGAGGCTGCGTGTTCCTCGTCCTCCTCATCATCGTCGTCATCCTCCTCGCCACCGTCCACATAGTCGTCGTCGTCCTCGTCATCCTCGTCACCACCACCCTCCTCGACGGCTCCACGTGGCGTGCCCGGCACGATGTGCTGCGGCGTCCCACCACTCTCAGCTTCGCTGGTCGACGCATCAGCGCTCTCATCGTCGTCCTCGTCCTCATCGTCGTCGTCCTCGTCATCATCCCTGTCGTCGTCCTCCTCTTCGTCCTCCTCACCTTCCTCATCACTCGCGTGCCAGTCATCGTCTTCGCCGCCGTCCGCGGCTGAGCCGTCGGCGTCGCTCTCTGCTGCTCCACCATCTTCATTTTCTGACTCCTCCTGCTCGTCCTCGTCATCGTCTTCCTGGTCGTCCTCGATCTCCTCCTCCTCGTCGTCATCTTCGTCCGCATCCTCTGCCTCGGCAGCAGCTGGATCCCAGTCGGCATCCTCGCGCGCTTCACCCACTCCAATCGGCATTGAAACTCGCGCACTTCCGCGAAACTTGGGACATTTTCACAGCCGATGTGTGTGAAACAACTCGTTCAGACGGGACCATCTCCCTCTCGCTAGCCCCGCACGTTTGGACCAGCCTCCTGTGTACACACTGCTAGTGTGACTGCTTCACAGAAAGCACGTACAGGTTTCGTTTGCGCACCGCCAAACCCAAACCTACCGTACGGTTCGATCACACCTCCTACATCTCACCCTTCTACCCACTCTCGTTTCTCGGGACTTGTTTCTCGATCCTCGAAAGCACGATGGCGTTCGGACGAACTATGGCGAGCAACTCTCGAGCAGCTCCCCGTGGAGGGCCCGCCGCTCTCGGTCGAGCAACTTGAGACGTACCAGTTCGGCTCGCATTCGCTCGCCTTGGCCATCCCCTAAAGAGGCTACCGCTGGGCGGCTAGCAACGGTGAGAGCGGCGCGGGCAGTGTCTGATGGAGGAGGCGTGCAAGATGGCGAAGCCTCGGAAGCGAAGAGCAATCTTGCAGCAGTCCTCATCGCTGAATCTGCCCGATCCCAATCGCTGCGCTCGCATGCACAGCTAGCGTCGAGGAGCCACGCCTGTGGAAGACACGAAGCGCAGGCACGAGCTGCTTCTGCCTCGGCGGCAGCTTCATCGAGGCGCCCGACAGAACCAAGGAGCCCACCAAGCATGCAGCGCAGTGCACCTTCGGCCACGACAGCGCCGTGATCGTATGCCTCAGCGCAAAGCCACCTGAGTGCGGCCTCGGTGCTAGCATCTCTCCTCTGCTGAACGATCGCGCGGGCAACCAGCGTAACATCGGCCCAGCGGCGCCAGTCACGGGGCCTTGCAGGGTGGCAGTCGGCCGGAAGAAGGGTCAGGGGCCCTTTACTCACGCCGTGTGAGTCATGCTCTTCGAATCCGAGAGTCAGATGCAGGTCGGTCTCGGGGAGACCAACATGCACACGGTATTCCTGCGCTGCCGGCCATAGCACGACCACATAGTAGCTGCGGCCCGCCCGGCCTACGCCAAGTGGCAAAAGCACCGACGCTGCCAGATCTGTGAGCGCTTGCTCAGCACAGCCTTTCCAGGGGTCTCCAGCCGGCATTTCCATCTTCGGTATGATTGTGATGTGATGTCTGGGGCCGTCGCGCTGCTCGCGATGACGTTGAGCATGCTGGGGTACAGCAGCACGCAGCACGGCAGCAATCTTCTCCACAGCTGGGCCTACGGCTAGTAGCGCGCCACGGCAATTCACCACAGAAAGCGCCTCGTGCTGCGGCCGGGTCGCTGTCGGACAACGCATTTTGTCGTGTGCTCGTGTTTAGGAGTCCGCTGCTCGCAATGCTCCAACTTCCGCACCCCGTCCGCACAGGAAAACGCCGCGCCCTCAATCTATCGTACTTGAAGAGTTTCTTGCGCCCATGCCGACCTCGAACTCGAAAGATCTGGAAACAATCTCGCCCCGCCTTGGCCGCGCGGCGCCCCCGGTGCGCCGTGCCGCAGGACCAGGTCACCAGGAGAGTGCAGGAGGAGGAGCGCCCGCGCCGCGTCTCCCGCGTTCCGGACTTGCGGTGGACGCCAGGACGGTCGCGTCTTCCGTCTATAAGTATATGCTCACACCGGCGGCAGCTCCTTCAGCGCATGCACGTACCAGCTAGCGGGGAGCTGTGATGCCACACACCATGCCACACACCAGCTCAAGCTGCAGCCTATCTCCGCTTCGTCAAGCTGCAGCCTATCTCCGCTTCGCAGAGGACGTCGTCGAGCGCAGCGTGTCGAGCAGATCGGGTCGATGCGCGCACACCAGATTGGACCAGCGGTGGGAGATGCGCGTCTGGAACTCGTCGACCCAGCAGCCGCCCGAGGCTTGTGCGAGCGCGCCGCGGTTCCCCTGCCAGAAGCACGTATACCCAATCCCGTCGAGCCAGCGCAGCGTGTCCGCGAGCCCTGTGGCGCCGAGGTGCTGTTTCCATGCACGCATGTACTCGAACTCGAAGACGTCCACTGCCTTGCGCTCGAGTGCGCCGCGCATGCCGCGTAGCACAAAGCCATCCCATCCCTCGGTGTCGACGGAGACGAACGACAGGCGCTCGATACGGCGCGCTGCCATGAAGGCATCCACGGTCGTCACGTTACGCACCAGCCCGTTCCGAACAGCGCGCCGTGAGGCGGCCACCGACTCGTACCCGGGCGCCCCAGAGTCACGGGTGAAGACCGTGCCGGTCACATTTGAGACTGCTTCGCCGTGCACTTCGACGGGAGCGTCGGTGAGCGCTACCAGCTGTCGCAGCAGCCGCTCATTAGATGGCTGCAGCTCGAAGGCGTGCATCCGCAGCCGTGCGCCAGCGTCTGCACGCTGTTGAATGCGCGCGCGGTGGCAGATGAGGCACACGCCGCAACACTGCAGCGCACACGGCGGTGAGGCGCTATGCATCATGAGCTGGTGCCACTTCTTGTGACTGATGTCAGCGGCCGTGTACCGCTGCATCCACTCAGCGAGGTTGTAGCCCTTATTTGCTCCGATGTTGAGCATCACAACATCGCC
This sequence comes from Chrysochromulina parva, assembly GCA_002887195.1. Lineage (NCBI taxonomy): Eukaryota > Haptophyta > Prymnesiales > Chrysochromulinaceae > Chrysochromulina > Chrysochromulina parva. Next base: position 6,831 of record PJAB01000749.1, on the reverse strand, counting down.
CGAGCCCACCACGAGCAGTGGTGCCACGCGGTCATGCCAGGTGTCACTCGGGCAATTTGAATGACGCCCGATGTCGACGCCTTCAATGTGGCACGGCGTGGCGCGCGTCGGCGTTGGAGAAGCCGCCATCAAGACCGATCTTTCAGCACAACACACCAACACGCACAAACCAAACTCACACCAAGCGTGAAGGTCGAACACCTCGCACACGTCACAGCCGCTTCATTCTCACATCTTTCACGACACTTCACGCAGCTGCTGTGTTCCAAACGAGGTTACTTTTGTCCGAAAGGAGGGTCGGTCGGGAGCACGACCTTTTCGCATTCAATTTACCTTCACACTTGAGGGACCAAATCATGGCGTCGCCTGTTTACAGCGGCAGCAACAGCGCGGCACGGGCCATCCTGCAGATCGATATCGACTGCTTTTACGCTCAAGTGGAGATGCTGCGCGGTCGTGTGGATCCGGACCGGCCGTTCGCTGTGACGCAAAAGTTCCTCGTGGTTACCGCCAACTATGCAGCCCGTGCGGCTGGTGTGGGCAAGCTGATGCCCATCGACCGCGCTAAGGCCAAGTGCCCAGAGCTGCTACTCGCCTCCGGAGAGGATCTGACGCCATATCGCGAAGCCTCGGCCGCGATCTTCACCGCGCTCACCCCGTTCGGACCCGTTCAGAAGCTCGGGCTTGATGAGATGTTTGTCGACGTGACGGCTGCAGCGCGCGAGCTGCTGCGTGCGGATGGTGCGATCCAATGGTCCGAGACCACGAGAATACATGCCGCTCGGCACGGCACCACATCTGCCGAGGCGCAAGCTCGCACCGGCACGGATTACCGTCCACAGGACCTACGTGCTTCGGATCAGATTGGCGTTGCAGCGGCTCTGGAGGCGGCGGCGGCCGAGGACGACGAGCAGGCACGGCTTCTGCGCGCCGCGAGTCACGTGGCGGTGCGCTGCAAGGCGGCAATCCGCGCGCAGAGCGGCCTGACCGCCTCTGTCGGCGTCGCCTCCTCGAAACTCCTCGCTAAGCTCTGCTGTGGATTGCACAAGCCGGATGGACTCACCGCTCTCCCACAGTCGGAAGCGCGTGCCTTTCTGGCGCCGCTCGACGTGCGCGTCCTGCCAGGCGTGGGCAGCGCCGCCACTGGCATGCTCCACTCTCTCGGCCTCACCACCGTCGGCGATCTCGGCGCGATCTCGACCGGCGCGCTGCACCGAGCGCTGAGCGAGCTTCCCGCCGCGCTGCTCAAGACGACGCGTCTGAGCGCCGCGCGATTGACGAGCCTCGCGGCGGGCCTCGACGTGGAGCCGGTCGTGCCGAGCGGCCCGCCCAAGAGCCTCAGCGTCGAGGACTCCTTCCGAGGAGCGAGCAGTTTCGAAGCCCTCGAGAAAGTGGTCGCCGTCCTCGTACCGGACTTGGTCGAGAGGCTTGCGCACGACCGCGCGAGTCACGCACGAAGGGCGTGCACGCTCCTTATCCGCTGGCGCCACAGCGGCTCGCGCACGATGAATCACCCTCATGGCGCCGCGTCAGGTCACTCGATGTCGCGTAGCACGCCCATGCCGCATCTGGTATGCCGAGAGGGCTCAGGACAGCGCCTGGCTGACGAGCGCGCGCTTGCTGAGGTGGCGCTGGCCGTGTTGCGTGAGCAGCTGGCCCCAGCGCCATTCACACTCACGCTCCTGGGATTGGGCGCGACCAACTTTGAGCCGGCGCCGCGCCAGAGAGGTGGCGACGCCGGCCAGGCCAAGGGCAACAGCGGCAGCAGCGGCAGCAGCGGCGGCGGCGGCGGCGGCGGCGGCGGCGGCGGCGGCGGCGGCGGCGGCGGCGGCGGTTTGCTCGTCGCGCCGTCGCCATTGCCAATGGGCATGGCGACCGCCGCTGCTGCCCGCGCCGCTGCCGAGCTGCAGCGCAGCTGGCGCACCGACTATGCGGTGGCCGACGAGGCGAGATTGGGTCGAGATTGGGTCGTGTGCAGTAAAGCGGCTGAGCGCCGAAAACGCGAGCTCGGGATGGGGATGGTCGAGATCGGGTCGAGATTGGATCGAGATTGGGTCGAGCTCGGGGGCGGCAGCACGATAGGCGGCGATGCGAGCGGCAGCGGCGCGGGAAGGAGCGGCGCGACCGTTCGCGGAGCGAGTGGCAGCATCAGCGCCCGGTACAGCTCCCGCTTCCCGGAGGATGCCGAGTCAGTTGCCTGGGATGGCGGCGAGCCGGAGCTCGAGCTGGACTGTTACGGCAATGACGGCAACGAGGTGGAGACCACCGGCTGGTTCGAGAGTGACGAGCGCTGTCTCGAGCACTGTGTGGCGTCTGCGGCCGAGGACGACGAGCCGCGGGGCGGGCGCACCGGCACGCTCGTCGCACCTCTGGCGACGGCGACGAGCACCAGTGTGCAGCAGCCCTTGTCCGCGTACCTACGATCGCCATCCAAAGGTGTGGTGGCTGGTGGTGTGGTGGCTGGTGGTGTGGTGGCTGGTGGTGTGGTGGCTGGTGGTGTGGTGGCCTTAGGCAGCAAAGGTGCGGTGGCTATGGGCACGGTTGCCTCAGCCAGCGGCTCCAGCAGTGTGGGGGCAAGAGCTGCGCCGGGTCAGTCTCCTCCAGCCCCCGCCGTGCAAGCTCGCGAAGCAGCGGCGTCGGAGGCGCCTACTTGCCCTGTTTGCGGCCAAGTGCTTCGGCTGGACAATGCGCAAGTGAACTCTCACATCGACGAGTGTTTGAACAGCTCGCTGCTGCCGGCGGCGCCGAGCTCGTCGGCAGGCCTCGCGCCGTCCGGCTCGGCGAAGAAGCGATCTGGAATCTCCAGATCCAATCTCCAGATTCACATCTCGGCGAAGAAGCGAGCCCTCGTGCTGGAGAAGCCGCGAGAAGGGGGCAAGCGCAGGACTCCAACTGCTGCACGAGGCGGGCGTCAGCGCGACGACGGAGCGATACAGTCGACGCTCGAGAGTTCTTGGGGCTGCCTTGGTGTCGGGTTGGTGCGTGAATAGCACAGCACCAGCACGTCGATCTGTGAATAGCACAGCACCAGGACGTCGATCTCGGATCTGTGAATAGCACAGCACCAGAACGTGCAACGTCGATAGCACAGCTCACCAGGGCGGACGTCGATCTGCGCCGCACGCCAGGACGACCTCCAGATCCACTGCCCAGGCATCACGACTCTCTCGAGCATCGACTGACGACTACCGGGCCACATTGCGCAGGGGACTGAAAAGGGCACGTGTTGAAAAGCGTATTGGAAAGATCTAGTACTGTAGTATTGATTACTTACTGTATCACTGAGTTCAAAATCAGGAGGTGGGGATAGTGTGTGAATCCAGAAGGAATACCTCCCCTACCCCTTTGGGTCAAAATGTCATCGCGCCGAGATGAGCAAGCGCCGAGGTGAGCTCTCGCGGCCTGCACTCGCGGCCGGCCGATTACTTGGGGATCGACATGAACTTCTCTTCGAAGAAGCGCGCGCGCCCGAACGCGTGGAAGGAGCTGCAGCGCGAGCTGGACGAGCGCGAACGCCTTGAGGAGGATAACGCAGCCAAATTCGCGCGCATTGAAGCTCTGCAGATGCGTTCAGCCCTCGAGGACGAAATCGACCCGCAGAAGATGCACGCGTATCTCGACATCAGCATCGGACACAATCAGGGCAAGGATCCCAAGCTCACGCGCGGTCGGCTGATTTTTGAGCTCTTCGACGACATCATGCCGCGCACAGTCGAGCAGTTCCATCGGATGCTCGGCTCCGAAAAGCAGCCAACCTACGTGGGCTCGTCCATTTCCAAGATCTGGCCGGGATTCAAATGTGAGGCGGGCGACCGCACGAGCAAGGTGGAAGGCTCGAGCTCCGGGCAGGAGCTGGTCTTCTCGCGCGTGGACCAGGAGGCCAACTGGCAGGTGCCGCATCTCAACCCGGGCGTGCTCTCGCTCACGGATGCCAAGTCATCCAAGTTCAACATCACGCTCCGAAAGGCAGAGGAGCTCGATGGATGGCACGCTGTCTTCGGCAAGACTGTGTACGGCTTTGACGTGCTCAAGGCGATCTCCGAGCAGGGCAACGACAACGGCGAGCCCAAGGTGCCTGTGATCATCACGGGCGGCGGCAGCGTGCCCAAGGGCACGCACCCTCGTGAATTCCTCAAGGCGATGGAGAAGCCCAAGCTGGATGAGCATCCCGAGAAGAAGGTCATGCGCTACTCAAGTACTTACCGGCATACGGGGCTTATTGGGCACTAATGCCGCCTCTCAGTCGGAGCACGTGCACAGAAAAAAGGGCTGCGATAGAGTTGTACAGTACTCGCCTCGTGCCAGACTGTCGCGCCGGACGCGGTAGCAATTGAATTCCTACGCCAATATAGCCGAGTGAGCAGACAAACGAGATAGTTACGACCGGCGGCGGGACCGGCGCGACTGGTGGGTCTCGGCGGTTGTGCAAATTGTGCGGCACCTTCCTAGGTCACCTTGTTCGTACCTTGATCTGGTCGTCGGACGTCGCGTTAGGCGTTTGTTCGCGTACAACAACGAACATTTTTAATAGCTTCTGAGTGTGGCAGTGTGGAGCCGTGTGACCTAGATCCTAGTTTGGTTAAACGCTTCTCGTTCCCGGGACCGAGACGGAGCGAGAGATCAGAGAAGATTTTCTTTGTATCAACATGAACATGGTCGAGATGGTGGCCGCTCCGAGGGGCGGACACACAGCGCACACAACCTCTTCTAGAGACGTGCCGTACGACGTGCACATGCGCAGTACCGTGCCACAGTCCGGTGACTCCAAGAGCTGATCGGCAGAGGTATTCCACTGAAGTTGTAGTTGCATTAGACAAAGCGGAGGAGAAAAAGCAAAATCATGCAGACAGCGCACGCGCCAGCGGCCAAGCGAAACGTCTTGATGCGCAAGCCGGGTACTGTCTCCACGCAGCGCGTCACCACGCGTTGAAGTTTTCCGTCCACTGCCAGTGGGTTTTGCTGCGACGCCATTTGGGCGGGGTCGGGCGAGATGGAGTCCAGGTCGTGGAAAACATGGCCACCGCTGGCGGTGCGCCTGTGAGGTCGTCCCGACTCGCCCACTTGCTGTGCCAACCACCGTCCCTGGTCTGTTCCAAACGCAAGCCTGGTGTTGTAATCGGGCACGTCGTCGCTCATGGCGGCGGCCGGTGAGGTGTACGGAGGGTGCGCCGCCTTCCGCGGCGTTCGCTCCTGCAAAAAAAAAAGGAATTTTGACGAAATGATCTCGACGTGATCCACTTTCTGATTAACGTGGGTCTGTCACCGTAATGAGACTGGTGTGTGAGTGACGGGCCACTTTTGTTCCACACTTAAAATCTATCATAATCCAAATATTGCTTTTAGGTTTAAGTGCGTCGTGGCGGGAGCACACGTAGCCGCCACCGTGCGGTACCCAAGCGCCAATTATTTCATGATGAGGATTGAGGTGTTTAAACGTGTTTTGGTGCGAAGTGTGTGAAACTTTTCTGTGAATGTGAATGTGTGTCCCTGGCTTTCTAACGATCGGCACCAGAGCTGCAGAGCAGGCTGCGCCTGGTTTAAATAGGCTGGAGCTCGGACGGCGCGTGAGTGAGTGAGTGAGTGAGACATTGAGACACTCGCTCACACTGAGACTCTCTTACTCGGACGCACACGGCGCAGTTTGGCACTCCTCAAATGACCCTCTTGACTTCGAAGAACGATTTGAGATCTGCCGGGCGGAGGGGTGAAGCGGTGCGCTGGTTAGCCCAGGGAGCAGTCACAAGGCGCGCGGGTCGGGCACGTGCGCAGTGCAATGCGCGGCTCGGGCGCGCCACACATAGGTTCTGCCATACAGTGACCCCAACGAGAACGGCGGCCTCGATTAAAGTGAAGTAGAGGAGCCATGTGCGCGTGCTGTGCGTCATCTTAAGCTGCGCCGCATCGTGCTCGCGAATCTCATCTTGCACATCGCGCACCATGTTCATCGCCTCGTGCAGCTGCGTGGGGGAACATTGGGCGAGGGCACACTCGCACAAGGGTTGGCTGGAGCATGGTGCGAAAGGTGCGCTGTTGTGGCATGGATGCGAATATCGCGTAGCCTCACGTTTTTAATGCGCTCTTCGATGGGTGAGAGGTGTTCTGTCTTCGCCAGCTTGATCAGGTCCGGCGGCTCGTTGACCGTAATCTTGAGAGTCACGTCTTCCCTGTTGGTGCGCCCGTTGGTGAAGCAAATGAAGTACTCGCCCTCCACGCTCGCGGTGAAATCGAAGAAGCCTGACGGCTCGTCTTCCATATGGTACACTTTGTCACCCTGCGGACTCGTCACTTTGACTGTGAACCCTGTGATGTCCGGCGCGGCATCGCCATCTGGATTCTCTAAGCCTAGCAGAAGCACGAGGCCCCATTGGCCTAGCACGTGATCGCTCACTTTCACTCGCTCCTCGAAGCACTCTGTTGTCTGCGGTTCCACGGAGAAGCCGAAGGCCGCGGCGCTCGCGAGGCTGCAAAGCAGCAGCAGCAGCGGCGAGCAAAGAGAGGGGCTCTGTCGCGTTCGCATCATTTCAGAAGCGTCGTCGTGGGGGCATTCCGAAATACACTCACCTTACAGTGACATGAACCCTTACGAGACACGGAGTATGCGCGTGCATGCGGAAAGGTCCAGTTTCGTCGTTTTTTGCGCGTTCACAAGAAGTGAAGGTGGTCTCAGCTGGTCTCCTGGTTTCCGTTATCTTTGCCGACTTGAACCTACAAGTATGGGCGGCGCAGCCACGAAGGTGGCGCCAAATCCTGACGGTGGTGTCGAGGTGCGCACGCCCGACACGCTCCAGTGGCAAGACCCGACGAGGATCTTCAAGGAGGTTGACGTTGACA
>PJAB01000748.1:0-21316 GCA_002887195.1 Chrysochromulina parva | reverse complement strand
GTTTGTTGTTGTTGGTGGGTTTGGCTGGTTGTGAGATTGGTCTGTGTGCCTTTGTGCGTCCGCGTGTCCCGTGTGTCCCGTGTGTGTCCCGGCTCCCCCCGGTGTCTTTTTACCGGTACCCGGTACCCTTGTCCAGGTTTTTCACATTTACCGGTACATAGATTGGCCCTGTATGTTTGTCTCAACATCGGGTATCGTGTGTCCCGGCGGCTCCACCCAATGTCTTTGAACGGGTCAAAAAGTATTTTTTCGAGAGATAACCAAATTAGGCACGAGAATCAAGAGCGCCTGTGGTTTGTGCGGGAATCACAGAGAGCGGTCTAGCCGCGCAGCCAGCGGAGCCTTCAATGTCCCCTCAAGCTGCCGCGCAGGCGGGCGACCTGAAGGCGCTCACCGCTGCGTTGGCCGCCGGCGCCGCGGTGAACGCGCCCTGGGGCGACGGCAACACGGCCTTGCACGAGGCGGCGTTGGGCGGCTCCGTGGACTGCGTAAAGCTCCTCTTGGCTAAGGACGCAAACGTGCACGCGCGCGGGCGCAACGACGCCACCCCCTTCATCTTCGCGGCCGGCAACGCCACGCCGGCGGTGCTGGAACTGCTTCACGCCGCGGGCGCAGACGTGAACGCAGTGTCCAATCGTGGCGCCAGCGCGCTAACGTACGCCGCCATGAAGGGGGTGCCCGAGACCACGTCGTGGCTGCTGGAGCACGGGGCGGACGTGACGCTGCGGACATCGTTGATGCAGACCGCTCTGAACCTGGTGGCAGGCGGGCCGTCCGAGAAGGAGGACAAGCCCAACGCGCACTTTTATCCAGTGGTGGCAAAACTGCTGCTGGACGCTGGCGCGGAGGTGCTCAGCAACGCCGGAGGCGTACTTGCCGCCGGGCAAGGGGGCAGCGGCAACTACGAGGAGACGGCGCTGGAGCTGCTGGCCAACGGCGCGTCCACAGACATCATCCTGAAGAAGTCTCCCTACGAAGGGATGATGCCCCTGCACTTCGCCATCAAGGCGGGCTTCCTGCGCGCCACCAAGGCTATCATGGAGCGCGGAGGAACCGGCGCCGACGTGTACGCCAAGGTTGGCTTCATGACGGCGTTGTCGATGGCCGAGGATTCGAGGTATCGCACTGGCGACAGCGCAATTGAGGACTACCTCAAGTCAGTTGCACCGCCGCCTCCGCCGAAGTTGCGCAATGAGGCGTGCTGCGTCAATTCCTGAAGCGCGCACCAGTCACCTCTGCAGCCGCTACAGTGATGTGCTCTCGATGCGTCTCTCGCTGGCGACGACGATCGACAGAGACAAGCAGTGTCTCTGCTGCCACTACTCTCGGCTTCCCGTTGCGACGCGAAGGGAAGCGGCGGCGGCGGGCCGGTGACGGTGCGGCGGGCGGGGATGGGGGCATGCGCATGGGCCCCGCCGATGGGGTTTTCGTCATGAGGTGGCTGAGGGATTCGGGTGTGCCGGAAGCGCTCAGTGCCAGGGCTCCAGCTCAGGTCAGGGGCCTCCAGCTGGTGTGTACACTGAGGTCTGGGGGGCAGGGGGCGAGGGGGCGAGGGGTTCTGGGGTCTGGGGCGGGAGCCCCAGCCGAGCGGGGTGCGCGGGGCAGCCGAACCCGCGTCTTCGGACCGGACTTGAGATTTTTCAGGGGACGAATCGTCCTCTGCGTGGTCATCTTAATGCAAACGATCCGATAATGCATAATCTAATATTTATAGTCGTACGTGTACGGTACGCAGTAGGCCAGTCCCACCGCCCGGCACCGGCCTCCGATTGTGTATAGTCCACATTCTCGATTCATAAACGACTCAACCCTCGAGCCTATAAATACCCCCCCCCGGCCCGCGATTTTCCCTAGTAACATGGGGCCGGCACGCGCTTGACATATAAGTTCATCTTTCACGCATCGCGACCGTCGACGTCGGCTCCGACGGGCGGAACTCGCACCATTGCCTTATGCCTTATGGTTATGCCTAACGGGCTTTCGACCCACCTGCGGTATGGCTGTCATCTAAGGTACTCGCCGAGCTGATGCTCCTCCTCCGAGGAGCCGCCACGACCGCCCGTGGACGTCTTCGGCAGCGTGAACGAGTAGCCCGTCGGGGAAGGCGAGCCACTGCCTCCTGTGTGGGTGGGCGAGTCACGAGCGTCTCTTCCACTGTCGCTGCTGCCGCTGCTGCCGCTGCTGCCGCCGCTGTCGCCGTCGCCGCTGCTACTGCCGCCACCGTGGCAAGCGGCAACACTCGCGCCGAGACCGAGGTCGCTCAGCAGCAGGTCGGGCTTCTGCGCACGCCGGAGCATCCGCGCCGGCGCGTGGTTATCTTCCCACGGGATGATGATTAAGTCCTCATCAGTGCCGTGAGCCACGCGCGCGCGGTGCAAGTCGCTCGAGCTCGCAAACTCGGGTTCGGGGGTGCGCCCCGGGTCGTGGAGGTAGTAGCCGTCCCGCACGGCGTCATAGCCCACAAGCAGCACGTAATGACCCACGAAGCCCGAGGCGCCGCTGAAGACGCGACCTATCCAGCTCGAATTGTACAAATACCGCCGGTCGACGAGTGTCATGACCATATTCTGCTGCGGGACGCGCAGCAGCTCGACCAGCTCGTTCGGGCTGACCGTGCGATGCTCGATGACGAGCTGGTGCTCCTCTGCCTTGCTGAAGAGGTCCATCACGCGCGCTGTGTCCTCGTCGAGCGTGTCCTTGTAGAACTCCTTGTTTTTGTACGAGGAGTCTACCCCCACCGTCCTCGTGCAGTAGCGGAATTGGACGCCGTACGCACGCATCAGGTAGGCCAGGTCGACGGTCCACGTGGTCGTCGTGGGCACCTGCTTGCTCAGCGCCTTCAGTGAGCACTCGGCTGGCGCCACTCCCAGTGCACGGAGCACCATCTCCGTGCACGCCAAGCCACAGTCCCAATTGAATGACTGGCGCACGTGCGGCACGAGGCGGCCGCCACGTTGACCCATGCCAAGGCAGACCATGTCGTGGAGGCGGCCTACACAATTCCACCTCCGAGGAAGTTGTTGAGGAATCGCGTGAGCCCTTGTTGGGCCCCGTCAACCATGTGGAATCGTACCGGTAAAAAGACACCGGGGGGAGCCGGGACACACACGTACCGGTAAAAAGACACAGTGGGGTAGCCGGGACGCAGTTCAGTTCAGTTCAGGTCAGTTCAAATCGGGGGCCCGCCCGGTCGCCCGTGGCCGTGCGCCCACATGCAGGAGTCCGGCGAGCCAGATACACCTGCCTCGGTTGTATTTCACACTCGGCACGGCGGATCGCGCTTCACGGGAGAACACGGAAGCCGGGAAGGCGCAGAAGGTCGTCACTGAACAGTACGTCAGTGAACAGGTGATTCGTAAGGAACGTCCGTACCTGGGGATCTGGTTCCCGTCCCCTGCGCCCAAACCATCCCATGCGCCCGGGCGGGGTTTTATCTTTTCTGGAGATCCGGCGACGCTGATCTCACGCTTCCAAGCTCTGCCTGACATCGCGCATGCGTCGGAGTGCCAGTCGCAGCCGGTCGCTCGTGCTCTGCACCTCGAGCAGCGGCTGCAGCCTCACCCCCTCGCCTCCGATGACAGCCCACACGGCCCAGCTGAGCCGCTGCGCGCGCCGTCGCGACGGGTAGTGCGCCAAGTCCACGGGTACGAAGTCGAACGCACTCCCAAAAGCGGCGCCCTCGCCCTCGCTGCGTGCGCCCTCAAATCGCTCGCGCAGCTGCGTGCTCATTCCCGAGAGGGCAAAGTCCGTAGGCCAGCCGGACGCGGGCGGTGGCGGCAGCAGCCCAAGCAGCTGCGTGGGCACGGGTGCCTGGTTGCCTGCACCGCGCAGCCGCGCGAGCGTCCTCAGCAGATGATCGAGCTCGAGCCACACCTGCACCTCGAGCACGGACAACGCCCACTCTGCCTCCACCTCGACCGGCTCGGCCGGATCAGCCGCCGTGTCGAGCGCTCGCTCGAGCGCGTCGAGCACCGCCGGCGCGTCCGCAAAGAGGTCGTCCTCCTCCTCCTCCTCGCTGCATGGCTCCTTATCTGCGGCCGCTGCCGCACCAACAGCGTCGTACTCCCTCTTCTGCTGCTGCCGCTGCCGCCGTTGCCGCCGCAGTTCCTGCTGCTGGTCTGGCATCGTGCTCGCTAAGCTCGCGTCTATAGCCGCTCGCTCGTTGCGGGCCGTCGGCTCGGCGAGAGCCGTCTCCACTTGACATAGGCTCAGCTGGAGCGTCGTGTTGGCGTGCTCGTACGCGCGCCAGTGGACCTCCTCCGCAGCCGACGCCGCACAGAGCAGACGCCTCCGGAGCGCGCGCGAGCTCTGCGCCCCCAAGGCGTGCGAGACGCGCCGGGCGTTCGCCACAAGCTGCTCATCGTCGGGGAGAATGACAAAGTCCATGCGAGCGTACGGCAGCGCCTGCGTTGAACGGGTCACGTAGCCTCGGGCTAGTCCTTGCACGAGAAGCGTTAGGCGCGAGTCGACCTCCCGCTTGACCGCGACTATTTGCATGAGCGTGCCGTGCAGTGGTGCCTTGGTCCCGGGTCGCAGCTCGTACTCTGGGTTGGCCAGATTCTCCACACCGCCGGGCAGAAGGACGTGGGCGTAAAGCCACGGCTCCGGGGTTGCCAGCAGCTTCTCGAACATGAGTGTGTACTGCGGTTGAAAGACGTTGAGGACCTTCCGGTGGTGTGGCAGGATTTCAAAGCTCCAGCGCGTGCTCGGGAGGTCATGGTAAAGCCCGATGCTTCGCGCAGCAGTCGGCGGGGGCGCTTGCACCTGCTCAGTCGGCGCCAGGAAGCTTCGCCGGAGCAGCTGCAGCTGTGCATTACGTTCCTCGTCCTGGCCGGCGAACAGGTCGCCGACGGGCGCGGTCATGGTGAGAACGCGCATGCGCGTCGAGCTGTGCTTGCTGATTGTACATCGATAAGTGCTCGCGAAAGCAGCGACCTGGAAGAGGAAGAGCGTCAAGAGGCTCATCCGAAGCATCTCTCTTTTCAGCATCTCTCTTTTCACAGGGGGAATCCGAAGAGTATCCATAGGGAGAAAAACAGAAAGTGGGCAACCAGTCGGCATTCCAATACAATACATTCCGACCGCGGCGGAAACTACTGCCAGGGATACATTCCTCGTTTGACGCCCTCACGCTCTTGAGGGTCGCAGCAAAAAGAGCAGAGAGCCTTCCTTTACTCCGCCTTGGCCTTCACCATCGCGAACTGGAAGTCACCCTCAACCACCTTCTGGCCATCGACGTAGCACACGCCCTTCATCTTCACCAGGCCGAAGCGCGGCTTGAAGGCCGTCATCTCCATCTCCATGACGAGCGTGTCACCGGGCACGACCGGCCGGCGCCACTTGACGTCGTTCACGCCGGCGAAGAAGAAGTCGCCCTTGCCGTCAGTGACCGGCTGCTGCAGCGCGATCATGCCGCCCACCTGCGCCATAGCCTCCACCTGCAGCACGCCCGGCATGATCGGCCGGAGCGGGAAGTGGCCATTGAAGAACTCCTCGTTCGCAGTCACCTTCTTGATGCCGACCGCCTTCTTGCCGGGGATGAACTCAATGATCTTGTCGACGAGGAGGAAGGGGTAGCGGTGCGGCAGCACGTTCTTGATCGCGAGGATGTCAAAGACGGCCGCCGGCTCGGCAATTTTTGCCGACCAGGCCTCGGCGCCATTCCAGACCTCCGCGGGCGCCTCGGGCGCCTCGACGGCGGCCTCCATATGCAGCGGCAGCGAGCGGGCACCGACGCGCGACGGCGCGTGGACGTGGAAGGCCTCGGTTGTGGCCGCGAGCAGTACGATAGGTAGGAAGCGCATTCTGGTCGGATCGTCTGGGGCGAGGTGCGCGGGAGGATCGACCAGATGCGAGCACAAAATGCGTTCACAACGAATGAAGTTCCTCATGAAAAACCAGCGTCTCTCCTGTTACTCGCAATCCTACGCGTACAGAAAGCTTGTCAATTTGATGAGACTTTTGGCACATGGGGAACACGCGAAGACGAGGTTGCGAAAGGTCCGACGCACGCCGACCTGAGACTATGGCGGACGGCGACGACTACGCCTTTGATTTTCTGGCCGCCGGAGCTACACTCGGCGGGGTGCTCGCCGAGGATCGAGGCAGATTCGAGCGTCGCATTGCCCGCGCCAAAGCCAAGGAGTACCCGAGGCGTTCGCCGGAGGCGTGGACCAAAGCAAACTATGCGGCGTCGGGCCTCGTGGATCATTTGCGTGAGACGGTACCCGATCTGATCCCACGCATCGACGCTGCCTCGATGAGCGAGCAAGAGTTTGCGAACGTGTACGAGCGCGGCAGCAAGCCGGTCGTCGTGTGTAGCCTGATGAGCACGTGGCCGGCTGTGAGCGAAGGGCGTTGGACCATCGAGGCGCTGCTGCGCACGCACGCAGAGGATCGTTTCAAGGTGGGCGAGGACGACGACGGCTACGCGGTCTACGTGAAGCTCAAGTATTTTGTCCGTTACATGCTCGAGACCAAGGACGACTCGCCGCTCTACGTCTTCGATTCGTCGTTTGCGGAGCGCGAGGGCACGCGCGCGCTGCGCAGCGACTACGCGCTGCCGCGCTTCTTCACCGACGACCTGTTCAAGCTCGTGGGGGAGCGGCGCCGGCCGCCGTACCGGTGGCTCGTGCTCGGACCCGAGCGCTCCGGCTCGTACATTCACATCGACCCGCTGGGCACGTCTGCATGGAACGCGCTACTCGCAGGGCACAAGTGTTGGGCGTGCTTCCCGCCGGGCGCGCCCAAGGAGGCGCTGCAGCCGCCGCGGCACGAGGGCGGGCGCGAGGCGATCGCTTGGTGGGCGCACGTGTACCCGATGCTGCTGGACTCCGTGGATCCACACCTGCGGCCGCTCACAGTCATTCAACGGCCGGGGGAGACGATGTTCGTCCCGGGAGGCTGGTGGCATGTCGTGCTAAACTTGGACGCGGCGCTCGCCGTGACGCAGAACTTTTGCTCGCGCTCGAATTTTGATGCCGTCTGGGCCAAGACCCGCGTCTCGCGTCCCAGGATGGGGGCCAAGTTCCAAGAGCAACTGCGCGCCCATGCACCCGACCTTTACGAGCGTTCGCTCGTGCCATTGGACGAAACCGAGCAAGGGAGCTCTTCCTCCTCGTCGTCCTCCTCGTCGTACTCGAGCTCGTCGGCGAGCGAGCGCTCCGAGGACGAGGAGGACGACGAGCGTGTGCACGACGCCGAAGCCAGGCGAGCTCGCAAGCGCTCGCCTTCATCCCCCACGTGGCGAGATCGAGCGAGGGAAGGCGTCGAGCGTGAATGTGAAGAGGCCGAGGTCAGCGCCGAGGTCAACGCCGAGATGGGAGGGCGCAATCAGCGCCAGCGTTTGGGGCACTCTCCCGGGGACGGGGAGGAAGGAGCAAGAGCTGGACGAGAACGGTGCGAAACGGAAATAACGGGCGAGGTTTGACGTCGACTAATTGCAGGAGTTGACGTGACTGTCGCGTCCTTCCGGCGCGCATCCACGCACTAAATTATCTATAATCGATACGATACATTCATACATAATATACTAATATACATGGGCCAGCCGCGTTCACTCGTGGCAGGAGCGGATTCGCGGATGCCTCGAGCAGCAGGCGGAGCCTCGCACACACGTGCTGGTGCCCCCGCCACTGCTGCCGCCGCCGCCGCCGCCGCCGCCGCCGCTGCCGCCGCCGCCGCCACCGCCGCTGCTGCCTCTGCTGCCTCTGCTGCTGCCGCCGCCACCGCCGCCGCCGCCGCTGCCGCTTCCGCCGCTTCCGCCGCCTCCGCCTCCGCCGCCGCCGCTGCTGCTGCTGCTGCCGCCGCTGCCGCTGCCGCTGCTGCTGCTGCTGCTGCTGCTGCTGCTGCTGCTGCTGCTGCACGGCGCGCCATCGGCCAGTCGCAGATCCGCCAGTGGACCGACCGCCCACTCTGTCTCGCTTAGCAGCGCCATGGCGCAGCGCTCGGCTCGGCGCTTGAGCGCGCCGTCCTGCGCGCCGTCCACGCTGCTCATCTCGGTGGCCCCGGCCTTGAAGTAGCGTTCACACCACTCGCGCGCGTGCCGCGCGTCGCCGACCACGTGGGGCATGAGCCACTCTGCGGAAGCCGATCCCACACCAAGTTCGACGAGCGTATGATGGAGGAAGCTCTCGGGCTCCGAGTGACTCGGCGGCAGCTGCTCGCCCGCGCGAGCGCACGCGGCGAGCCGCGCGCCAAGCCCCACGAAAAAGGCGGCCGCGTGAGCACGTGGCACGATGGCTGCATGGTCGGCGAACATGTGGTGCACGCTCCGCCCGCGGTCGTCCGTCTTCTTGAAGGCCCGGGCGTGGAGCACGGTCGACGCCTCGACGACGCAGTGCGGGCGCGCCGGCCGTACGAACGCCGTGTCAGTGCGCGTGCGTAGGATGAAGCCGAAACGCAGCTGGTGCGTCGACTCGAACGCCTCGAGACGAGTGAAGCACTCTCGCAGCGTCGCCAGCTGCCGTGCGAGAGACTGCACCATGTAGCCGAAATCGGCGAGCTGTGTGCCGGGGGCGAAGCGGCAGCCCGCGAGGCCGGCGGCGCCAGGCATCGCGCTGCCCGCTGCAAGCGGTGCACTCCACTCGCTGTACCGCCAGTGCCCTCCGACATCAAAGGCGGGGCTCCCGTCGCTGCCGCTGCTGCCGCCGCTGCCGCCGCTGCCGCCGCTGCCGCCGCTGCCGCCGCCGCCGCTACTAGCTAAGTAGCGCAGCACGCAGAGCAGCCGTCGCCTCCCTGCCCCATCGAGAGCGTGGACATCGTACAGCCTCGCAAAGAGCACGCGCTCGGCGCCCCCAAAGGCGCCCCAAAAGTGATCGGCAATGCTCACATGCACAGACGGCTGTAACAGGGAACGCACCGGCCCTGCGAGGAAGGTGGCCACAGCAGGCGCGGGCGCGTCACGTGCACATTCGCCCATCGGCGGCAGCTGGGAGCTCTTCATTCGTCTTCTCGCTTTCGCCGGTGAGTCCTCATGGGCGGAAAAGAGGCGGTGCCACTCGCCTTCGGCCGGAAGCGCCCAGGATGGCGCCTCGTCGGATGGCTTGCGGGTGACCAGCGCCGATGCGGGTGAGGGCAAGCTGGGCTGCTCGAGCGCCTGA
Source organism: Chrysochromulina parva (assembly GCA_002887195.1). Classification (NCBI taxonomy): domain Eukaryota; phylum Haptophyta; order Prymnesiales; family Chrysochromulinaceae; genus Chrysochromulina; species Chrysochromulina parva. Next base: position 12,215 of record PJAB01000748.1, on the reverse strand, counting down.
CGCCTGTGCGCGTGCGTGGACGACGGCCCGTACTGAGCTGTGGGGATGCCGTGGGCGCTGCCGTGGACGCTGCCGTGCCGATGGTGCACCGAACGCGGCGGCTCGCGCCACGCAGCCCCGCCCAACCTCGCCACACGCGTCGGTGCCCTCGCCGCCGCGCCGTTGGCGGCCACATTGGACGCGGGCACATCGCCGCCGTACATGGTAGCGCGGCACTGCGCGGCGGAGTCAAAGCCCATCGCACCAAATTGCATGCAGCCCGCGTTCCGCATCTTGGCATGGCGCTCGTGCCGTAAGATATCGACGCCAAAGGGGTGCTGCCGGTGCGAGCCCGCGCGCGCCAGGGCGTATTCGAGCAAGTCTTCTGAGCGCGACAGCTCACAGCAGCTCTCAGCTGGGCGACACGTGTCGAAGACAGCCGCCGTCGTGAGCACGCTCTCGGCATGCGCGCGTGGCATTAGCAGGAGCCATTCAAGGGTGGAGTTCCAATGCGAGGGCCCGCGGTGCGTGATCGTCACAGGCCGGCCCTCAGCGCTCCACAGCGGCAGCGCGCAGTGCGGCGGCACGCCTGCATACCAGACCGTGTCGGGTCGCGTAAGGAGCACCACATCATATCGGTCTGATGCGCGCGCCTCGCGCGCCGCGAGGCTCGCGTGGCACGCCGCGAAGCCGCTCCACTGCGAGACGGCGCGCATCGTGTGCTCGCGGTGCGAGAAGAAGCCCGAGCGAAAGCAGCCGCGGGCGATCGCAGCAGGGTGGGACGGGCCCTCATGGGAGCCATTGGCGAGCAGAGCAACGCCCGCCGGATGGAAGGCACATGCCGCACTGCAGACGTCGGCCGCGGCCTGGTGCAATGGATCGAAACGCCATTCCTTTTGAGACTTAGGGTCGTCGTCCACCAGTTTGAGATGAAAGAAGACGTCGGGTGTGGAGCCGCTCAGCCCTCGGCCACCGTAGCTCTCAATGAGGTGCCGCTTCAGGCTGCGCCACGCCTGTTCGCGCGCGAAGGTGCGCGCGCCGCCGACTATGCACACGGCCACCTTGGGTGGCGGCCGATGTGGGCAGAGTGCGTTGGCTGCTCGCACATCTGGCGGACCGTCGGAGGCGGTGACGCACGAGCAAGTTGCCATTCCGCAGTGTCAATTCCTCATAGACAAAGTTGCTCAGCACCACGCTACCGGTACATCCGGTTCAGTAACCGGTACGGCGCTATATTTGGGCATCAGACCAAAACGCTATGTGACGGTCCTGCATGCATTTCTCATCAGTCTTCGAAATCAGTTGGGTCTCTTGAGCGTCATCCGCACCCTCTCGACCTGTGTGGTACCGCGGGAAAAACACGACACCATGGAGGAGCTCTCGGATGACGTGCTGTCCATGATCCTTCTTCATCTGTCTACGCTGGAGTGCGTCGCGAGCGCCGGCTTCGTGTCGAAGCGCTGGCACAAAGCAACCCTGGCAATCAGCGAGCGGCTATGGGCTCAGCTTGCGACATCGACCAAGATCACACAAGCGGTGTCCGGCGGAGTGCTTGACCTCTGTGGCGTGGGCTGGAAGAGCCGGCACCTCATGCTGCTTCCGCACTCACGAGTGCCACACACAGCTACCGAGCTCAACAACGCCTTCGAGTTCTATATCGAGTTGGGTAACGAAAGCTTCTTGATGGCAGAGCTTGGCGCTTGCGACCTGACAGGCAACCGACTTGGCGCGGACGACGATGGAAACGCGGACGACGATGACTACTTCTTTGGCGCTCCACGTCGCATCAGCGTCAAAGCTCGCGTCGTCGAGGACGACATCGACGGCGACGGCTCTGCCATCTTCGAGAACATCGAGGGCATCGCGTTTGGATTCGAGCCGTGCATGCACACGGTGTTCGCGCGACGCCGGGCCGATGGCGCCGTTGCGCGCGTCTTTCGCACTGCGAACGACGATCCCGAATTCTTGTATGACGAGAACGATCCTAAACGGGACTGCTTTTACGACGAGAAAGCTGGCACTCTTATCCACAGTCTTCGCGGCGGTGAGACGCTTTGCGCTGGCGCGCGAGATGGGCAAGGAGGTGGCACGAATGAGCTAATGACGTCGGCGAGCTTTGAAATTCACTGTGCTACGAGGTCGCAAACGAGGAGCGGTCGTCCAAACTGGGCCGTCCCATTCAAGCAAGGCGAGTTCAAGCTCCGCTTTTCGTGGCAGCACTACTACGGCCACGAAGCAGTCGGTTTTGACAACATCTCGCCCTCCGTGATCTGGGATGCTCTAAACCCACTGCCGGAGCGCGGTCCTTTCTTCATGTGAGTGCTTGCACGTTGGCAATGTGTTTTGAGCGCCAGCGACGCGGTGCGACCATCGAGGGACAGATGCGTGCATGCGTCGAGGAGCGGGCAGAGTCGTTGGCACGTGTCGTGGAGTCTCGACTGTCGAGAGGAAGGATACATGTACGATACGAGGCTGGTTTTTGTGTGCGCCTGTGCGCGACCGCGATCATTCGTGTGGACTCTGTATTTGTTTTTGATGAACCGAATCCGAATGGCGAGGCGCGGAGTATGCTCAAAGGGAGAGCCGACGCGCGTGGTCCGACGCCCCAAGATCCATCTTGCGGTACCAGCTGCTTGGGGCGCACGTTGGGCCGAGGGAGTACAGCTGTGCATCCTGTGGATGCTCGTAGAGCCATGCTGCCGTGCACTTGCGCTGTTGATTGTGCGTTGCAGCCACAGGCACAGCTACAGGCAGCGGCGGCAGCCTAGCGAGCTCGTCGAAGATGACGTCGATGCGTGCGCGCACAATCTCCACGCGTGTTCATGAGGTTCATGTGTGCCGTGAGGTTCACCTTGATGCTTGAAGTACCGAGCTCACAGGCTCCGAGGCTTTCGAGCTTATTTCGAGATGCCATCGCCGGTTGACGATCATGTTCTTGTACGCAGAACGAGTGTGCTCGCTCAGGCCCAAAGCGGCACTCATGACACTCATTAGCATTCATTTCACCCACACGATCGCCCACTAGTCCATATGCGATTGGGTCTTGAACGGACGGGACCATCTCTCTGCCAGCAGATGCGGCCACTGCTGGAAGGCCGTATGCGCACCTCTTTTGCTGGAAGGCGATTTGTGCATGCAAAGGCTGGCCCTGTTGGAGCGCTGCTCGAGTGGCCGCCGTCGGTCCACACCAGGTGATTGCGGTCGTGAGAACAAAGACGGGTGCAGAGTGGTTGCAGCGTTTGGCCGCACGCGAGGTATCGGAGGTGGTTTTTGGCCCACGCGAGCGTGTGCTGCCCTATATGCTGCCCTGCACTCGTGCCTAGCGAGAACCAGCGTCCTGAGTATAGCACAGCAACGCCGCCCACGCAGCCGAGAGACGTGGCCTCCACTGTCGCACTTCTCTCTCCCTCTCTTGCCGCTGCCGCGCCACCTCCCGCTGCGTGACCCTGCGACTCAAAGCTTTAGCCCGTAGCCCGAGGCAGTCCACCAACTGAAGGCAAACAACCGGCTACCAGGGGCCGGTACTGAGTGTCGTGCAGTGCACCACCTCGTGTTCTCGATATCTTGCAGAGCTCATCTCCACCCATCCTTTACGCGGCCCATTGACGACTCGATCCGACATATGGTGCACGCCAGCGATAGTGTCGAGCCTCCAGCGTAGATGGAGAGGCCGAGACCCATCGTGGACGATGGGCACCAATACTCGCCGCATGCCGCCGCGATGCCCTTTACTTACCTTGAGCACATCGTCCAACTGGCCGGCCGGCCAGTCCCCCGCCGATTGGAAGTGGACGAATTCGTGCGCGTAGTCAAACGTGCCCGAGCCGTACTCTCGCACTCCATACGCCTTGTATCGTGTCCGATGGGTAGTGCGATCAGGCTCCGTGCCAAACGGTGCCGTGCTGTTGGTGGACCTTGCACCGACCACAGTTTGCGTGCTGGTATTGGTCCATCGAGTATTCCAGCCGCGCGAGTGCAGCAGAAAGGTGGCAACGAGCTCCCTGCGTGCTGCTGTGATAGCGCTGTAGGGATTCGACAGAGCGACGAATGCTCGCGGCTTCTGCTGCCCGGGCGGATGCACAACCAGCGTGGGATAATTGCTGCACCAGCTCGCCGTGCTGCCGCTCACATTGCTCGCCGCAAGGACGCGGCCGGAGCTCGTGCCGGGGCTGCCGTCGAGCTTCACGTCGAGCCTGCACGGGAGCCCATCACACGTCGACGATTTGAAGCGACGGTGAAGTCTCTCATCGAGCAGGAATCGCTCACCGAGGCTCACGTTATGTGCAGCTCGCCACTGCGCGGCGCGCGTATTGATGAACTCGGCCGTGTACTTGGTGGCGCTCGCGCTCGCCGTCTTGAGGCCCTTGACACGATGCCAATGCATCTCGTGAGCGGGTCGCGTCACCTCGTAGCGGTAAAAGCCGCGCTGGAATCCAGCGTCGCTTGCCCCGGCAGCTTGGAGCAGCGCAGTGTCTCGAGCCCAGCTCAACAGTGAGTCGGCGCTTGGGCAGACATCATCCTCAAGATGGACGAAGGCTGAGGCCGTGGACGTCAAGTCGGCCACAATAGCCGCCCAAGAGTGCAAGTGAGCATGAGTGAGCCCAAAAGGGTTAGCTCGACGACGCACGCGCAAATCGGTCACGGCTCCAGCCTCTGAAGACGTCACTGCCACCTTCCAGCCCTGTGGCAGCGGCAATAAACTCTGCTTCACCACAGGCCACACGGCAGACCCATTGTTGGTAAAGACCGTCAGCTCAACCTTTCCGACAATTTTGTGCCATGTTCGGATGCATTCAAGCGTGTTCGGTAAGTGGCGAGGCGTGACTGGACGACCGGCTGGAGGCACATGCGCTGCAATTCCCACGATCAGGTGACTCAGCAGGATCTGAGTGCTTTCGGTCGTCATGTCATCGTGGGATTCCTAACTCCTTCCCAATGGTCCGTGCGTGAGAAACATGTCAAATGCATGCACACGAGTGCATGCTTCGCTTGCTGTGCACGACCGCATGTGCTCCTCATTCCTATCAACGACTCAAAAGCGCTAAGACAATGTCGTACACATGTGACCCCGGCGGGATGCCGACGTTGGTTGCTCGGCTGTGGCTGCTGTGGCTGCTGTGGATGCTGTGGATGCTGCAGGCGGTGCAGCTGCGGGCAGCCCCCGAGTCGCGGTTGCGTCCGTTGCCTGCAGCTTCGCCTGCTCGGCGATCCTCGAGGCTGCCGCCATGCCTCTGTCGAGCTCCTCCGTCGCTCGTATTGCGAGCTCATCAAGCTGCTGCTGCATCCGCGCCCGCGCCTCATCGAGCTCCCGCTGCATGCATGCGTGTGCGCGCCCGAGCTCCCGCGCGCTTTGCAGCACAGCGGCCTGCTGGGCCTGCTCCACCGCCTCGCTGCACGCCTTAGCATGCGCGTGCCGCAGCTGCCGCAGCGCGGCCTCAGTCGCATTCCGACTCCTCTCTGCCGCCTCCCGTACCGCCTCGGCCACTGCCTTGGCCTTCAGAGCCTCATCTCTCGCCGAGTTCGCCTCATTAATGGCGAGGAGCGCCTCTGCTCTCTGCTGCAGCGCCTCTGCCGCAGCGTTCACAGCCAGCTCTTTCGCCCCCGAAGCTTCGTCGCGAGCTCGGTGAGCGAGGTCGAGCATGGCCTCGAGGCACTCGACGTGGGCTCGGAGCTCGACATTTTGCCTCGCAGCCGCAGCTGATGTAGCATGCTGCGCCTGCCGCTGGGCCGCGATGCTTGTCTCTGCCGCGCATTCGTGCGCGGCGAGCTCTACGCATAAGGTCGCGCGGATCACTTGCAACTCTGCCTCATGCCTCCTGCGGACTGCAACTTCCCTCGCCATGCCTGCCTCGTTGGCCTGTGTGAGCGCCGTCTCATGTGCTGCCGCTGCGAACCTCAGCTCCTGCTCGAACGCAGTCGCAACCTCTCCCATCGCCTGCTCATGCGTCGTTGCTGCATCTCTCATGGCCTGCTCGGCAGCAGCCGCCTCCTTGAGAGCACGAATTTGCGAGTCAGCCATCTTGCGGAGCATGGGCATGCCTTTCATCTCGAGCACCCGCATCTCCGCCGCCTCGCGAAGTTCGTGCTCCCGGACGACCGCAGCCTTGAGCTGGGCCTTGAGGGCGCTGACCTGCTGTTCGAGAACCGGATCGAATCTGGACTGGGACTGAGGAGCTGACTCGAGTATCGACGCGGTGTGTATGGCCTTGAACAATCTGTCACTCAGCGACCGTACCGGTGGGCGGGACCTCGGCGTGTCCGCGATCGTCGTAGACGCCTGCACGCCCTGCATGGCCTTTCCTGGACACCACTTCAAGACCTCACGTTCCTCGCTGGAGGTACGCGTGTGCGTAGGTTCCTATCGCCTGCTGTTAAGAAAACCCGTAATGCATCCGATTGCATGCAAACATGCCGCAAACCAAAATTGAAAGGCGTCCACCTGCTGTCTCTCGGACGCGTGGCCGCCGCCGCCACCCGCCCTGGTGCTGCCGCCGCCGCCGCCGTGCGTGTCTCCCACTCACTCACTCACTCACTCACTCACTCGCACTCACTCACTCACTCACTTATCACTCACTCACTCACTCCATGTCTCGGGGCGTTAGTAGGGCGTTAGGTCGATACATGGGTCGAGCAGCGCTGTGTTGTGTGTCATGCAGCGTCGGAACCGTCATCGAAGTGATTTGTCATGATCGTTGACAATGATCTGTGAGCACCGACAGGCGGTGTGGTTGTGAGTTTGGCGTCCAGCTGTTGGCGTCACGAACTCACGATCGCACCTTTGTGAATTCGACGTAGTCGATCCCGCCGTCACCATTCTTATCCACTTTCCTGATCACCTGCTCAACGTCCTCGAGCGTCACTGGCTCACCCACGTTAAGCATGATGCGCTGCATCTCCACGGCGTTGATGAAGCCGTCCCCGGACGTGTCGAAGACGGAAAAGGCCGCCTTGAGCGTCTCGCTCGTCAGCTCAGGCAAGATCAAGTCCTTGAAGATTGAATTTCGTTGGGAGAGCATCGTTGACCGTTATGCTCTTGATGATCCGGTCACGCCAGTGTACGTGGCGCACGTCCTGACGGGCCCAAGTATCGAATGGGTTTGAATCTTGCGCCAGTCGCCGCGCTGGAGGGATGGGGAGAGCCGGGAGGCGTTCGCCTCAGTGCCCGGGTGGAAGAGAGTCCAGCTACGTCTTCAGGCATCCCCCCGCCTACCGCCCCTGCCCACTTCCCCCCTTCTTTCGAGGTACAATGTACTTTGATTGCCCTCGCCATCGGTGAGCTGAGTATGGATGTCCGTGGAGTGAATGGACGTGCACATTGGCAGATGAGGCAGACGATAATGAAGAGGAGGACTTACATGTAGGGGAGGAAGAGGAGGACAGTGTGCCCACGGATGTGATCGAGGTGCTCCCACGGCGCACATTCGTGCGTTTCTTCCGGCAGGCTGCGTCTGCCTTGATGAGCCTATACGACGGGCCTCACCCTTGTATAGTCAACGGTGACTCCGACGTGGCACACGATAAACGACGAATCACATGGGCCTGAACGTGTTGCCGCAGTCGTTTATGTTGCCCTGGACCATATTGCGCAAGAACCGCGCTTTCTATGACAAGTGGAGAGCTTTGATTGCCCTCGCCATCGGAACGCCATCGGTGAGCTGAGTAGCCTTTGGCAGCGCAGCCTAGGACGCGGATGTGCGCAAACGTTATGGCGGCGCAATTCGTGCATTTGGCGGAGCACCGAGACAGCAATTATGCCTTCGCAGACTGGAACCTGCGCCTCGGTCTCGCGCGCCCCGGCCCCGCGCCCGGGCTGGGCGCCCTGGCCCCTGCAGGCCCGCTGCCAAAGGGAGCGCCTGCCTTCATGGTGACTGGTGCCCTTGCCTCATCTGACCACGCTAAGGCTCGTGCGCATGCCGCGATGGCAGGATTCTTTAGGCAGGCGGTCAACAGTATCCAGATGGCTCAGGAAAACTGGGGCCTCACACGTCCTGGATCACGTTCCAGGTCACCCACCTATACAACACAGGTCACACTCAGCGCTAGACATGTGGATCGTCTGACTATTCGAGGAACTCTATAGCACCAAATAGGTGCGCGCAAAGTCCCTTCTCGGAGGCCATTCAAGAGGAACTCCACCAGGTAGAGCAGACCCTCTCCCGACCGCATTGTCTCAGATCCGTCGAAGGGGGTTGTACACTGCTGTTGCTGAAGTCAGAGTACGCAGCCGCACCATTGTGGGGTGGATCTCTGCGTCGCTCTCGATCTAGCACCTACCCATTTCTTTCTTCCCCCTCCCTCCCCCCTTTCCCCCCTCTCCCCATAAATGCATGCGGCGCTTTCCCGACCACCCAAGACAGCGCGTCTCACGGCGGCGACGGGGCACCAACACCATACCAACTCCTTCCGAAACGCAGCCATTCGGTCGAACGTTTAGCGACTCTCCTGGCGGTGCGCCGTCCCCAATGACTGGCCGGCCGAGCCGTGGCAATGTGTCACGCGCCGCGAGCATGCTGGACTTTGAAGCAGGGGCCGCAGCATCGCAGTTAGCTCCGGCGGTGGTGGGCTCGACGGCGGCCTCCGCGAGCGTGTCGCCCGCTTGCCACGGCGCGGGCGACACGGACGCCCAGAACGGCTGCGGCTCGCGAACGTGCTGTACACGACGGACGGTCGGATGCCGTTTGAGGCGGTCCCGGAGCGGCAGGCGGCCCTGGTGAGCGGCGCGTGCCGTCTGTCGCTTCGTGAGGTCGACTGCTCGGCGCAGGCGATCGAAGCGACGGACACCGCCGCGCTGCAGCGGCTCGCGCTGCTGTTTGCGCCGGAGCTCGTGCTCGCGAGCGCCACATTCTGCGACGGCGGGCGGAGCGTGAGGCTTGAGGACGCCAACGGGCGGGCGCGTCCAGAGCGGCCTGCCCACCTACAAGGCGGGCGATCGGATCCGCATGACGCTCGCCGGCGGCGTGCTCGCGTGGCACATCAACGGCCAGAGGGTCGCCGAGTTGCGCGTCGTGCCGAGCGGCGTGCACTTTGGCACCAGCCGAGGCAACTCGGGGACGGTCGAGATGCGCATCGAGCTTGCCGCGGTGGCGGGCGCGGCGGGATGCCGCGCGATGCTGCGGCCGGGTGCGCGCTGATGGGTCGTGAGGGCAACGCGCTGCGCTCGGTGCGGCTGGGCGGCAACGGCGTGTGGGCCGCGGACGACGGCGCGACGCTCGCGTCGGCGCTGGGCGCGGCGTCGTGCGTGGTGGCGGAGCTCGACGTGAGCGGGAGCGGCCTGGGCGCGGACGAGTGCCTCGTGCTCGCCAACGCCCGGCACCTCTACACCCTCGACCTGAGCGGCACCGCCGTCGCCGCGTCGGCCGCGTTCCACGAGGCAGTCCCTCATCGGCCGGCTGCGCTCGCTGGCCCTGCGGGGGCTCGGCCTGGGCGCCCTTGATGGCGGCAAGGCGGTGTCGCTCCTATGCGACGCCTTGCCTCGATAACCTCGCTGCGCCACCTCTCTCTGATCGGCAACCGGCTGAGTGTTGAGCACGTCACGTCGCTCATCGCCGCCGCCGCCGGGCTGCGCGAGCTGCACGCCGACGCACCCATCTTCGCCGCCGCCCCCCTGGCTGCCGCCGCCCTCGCCTCCGCCACTCTTGCCAAACTCTAACTACAATCGGCTTCGAGGGCAGCGTTGAGCGCGGTGTTCTGGGCGGTTTCAGGGGCGGCGTCGACGGCATAACGGGTGGCGCCGAGGGCGGAGCTCAAGTAGCAAGTGGCAGGGAGGAGTTTGGCGCAACCTCGACAATAGAGTATCATGAGGGTATCCAGAATAAGGTACAACCTGAGTTATCTAGACGAGGAGTAAGAGCGTCGGGCACCCATTCCACCCTGACCCTCTCGGTTGGGCGGACAAATTCGGCGTTCTACTTTGTATGGTGGGTTTGTGAACAGGGCTGTGAATGAACGAAACCAGCTCGAATGCGCCTGCGCTATGTCGCCGTTGCAGGATTCCTGACCGCCACGGCTGACGCAGAGCTTGTTGGACGCGGTTACTGATGACGAGGCTTGCACGCTGTCCGCGACGATGGGTCCTCTTCACCGATCTGCACGTCCAAAAGGACACGCTCCCGACGTCCACACAGCTCGCACGCACCATCTTCGACGGCGCAGCAGGGTGGAGGAGGTCTGTTGGACAGAACCGACGCGGTGCTCAAAGCCGAGCTCTAGGCGCTGCTGCCACTCGAACTCTGGGAGAGTGTGCGTGATACGGCGCGGCTGCAGGTGCGACTGATTGCGACTGATTGTGACTGATTGCGACTGATTGTGAGTGATTGCGACTCTGAGTGCATGCACAGGCGACGCGGCTGCAGGCCGCGGCGGCGCGCGACGAGGGCGAGCGGATGGTGGGTAAGATGGCGGGCGGAGACGCGGCAGCGGGCGCAGGTCGCCATGCAGCTCGAGCGCCGTCCACGCGCAGGCCACCGCGTGGGAGCAATGTGTGGCGCACACGTGTCAAGGCGCGCCGTGCCGAGCTCGAGACCCTTCTCGGCACGGTAGGCACGGAGATCACTTTGAAGGTTGCAGACGTCGCCTTGAAGGATGATGCTGGGCGCAGCGGATGCGGACGCGGCTCTCAAGAGGGCGAGGGAGGCCGTCGAACGTGCGTGTGAGGCGCTTGCATAGTTCCGAGAGGAGGCCTCGGCCAGGCTCGGCCAGCTGCAGACGCGGGTGCGTCGTTCGTTTACAGAGGCACAGGCCGCCGCCGAGGGGGGCATTGAGGCCGATGCGGCCGCGGCGAGCAGCCGAACGCGACTGGACAGTGCGCAGCAGCGGGCTGCGGCACTCCGCGCGTCTGTGAGCGCGTGGGGTTGGGGTGCGCTCAACGGACGCGGGCGAGGTCAGTCGACAGGGCATCCTTCGGGAGGCACCTGCGGGCGTCGACATTGAAGCTGACCTGGCGCGCAAAGGCCTTGTGCCCCTCGAACAGCCATTCACATTCACAGTCTTGAAGAGGCTAGCAAGGATGGGCTCATCACCGAAGAGAGAGCGGCCGAAGCGGGCGTGCATGCCGAGATCGCCGAGATCGCCGAGATTGACACCGCCGATGTGATCGTGTGCTCTCTCCAGAGTGTGGCGCAATATATGCGCACGAGCGCCATGGCAGCGACGCGCCGGCTGGACGAGCTACCCCCGCGGTCGGAGGACCAGCGACGCCATCGCCGCCTCTGCCCTCGCCGCCGCCGCCCTCAACTATATCACCTTCGCCACTTCCGCCCTTGCCGCCGCCGCCCTCGCCAGCCACCGCCACCATCGCCATCCCCGTCGCTGCTGCCGCCTCCCTCGCTGCCACCCTCGCTGCCGCCGCCGCCGCCGTCCTTGCCAACACCCTCGCCACCACCGCCGCCGTCGCCGCCACCACCGTCGCCGCCACCACCGTCGCCGCCGCCGCCCTCACCTCCGCCACCCTCGCCACCACCATCTATTCCGCCACCACCCTCGCCGCCAACCCCCTCGCCCCCATCATCGCCATCGCCACTCTCACCTCCGTCACCCTCGACGTCGCCCATGCCGCCGCCCTCTCCCTTCCCACCCTCGCCGACGCCGCCCTCGCCACCGCCCAAGCCGCCACCACCCTCACCACCACCACCTCCCTCGCGGCCTCCTCCCTTGCCTCCGCCACCGTCGCCACCGTCGCCGCCGCCATCGCCACCGCCGCCGCCCTCGTCGCTGCCCTCTCCGCCGCCACCATCGCCGCCGCCACCGTCGCCGCCGCTCTCACCTCCACCGCCCTCGCCGCCTCCAACTTGGCCGCCACCGCCCTCGCCGCCTCCAACTTGGCCGCCACCGCCTTCGCCGACTCCACCTTCTCCACCGCCGCCCTCGCCGCCGCCGTCGCCACCGCTGCCCTCGCCGCCGCCACCCCTGCCGCCACCGGCTCCACCGCCCTCGCCGCCTCGCTCGCCGCCGCCTCGCTCGCCGCCGCCTCGCTCGCCGCCGCCTCCTCCCTCGCCGCCGCACCCCTGGCCGCCGCCCTCGCCCCTACCTCCCTTTCCGCCGCCACCATCGCCGCCCTCACCCTCACCACCACCTCCCTTGCCACCTCCTCCCTCGCCTCCGCCGCCGTCGCCGCCGGCGTCGCCCCCGCCGCCGTCGCCGCCACCTTCGCCGCCGCCGCCCTCCCCACCACCCTTCCCGCCGCCGCCCTCGCCGCCGCCGCCCTCGCCGCCGCCACCGCCACCGCCGCCCCCCCCACC
>PJAB01000747.1:0-21321 GCA_002887195.1 Chrysochromulina parva | reverse complement strand
TGGTTGTAGTGCAGCGACCCCGCCAGCAAGAGCTTGCACATCTCCGTGAGCGCCACCGAGGAGGCTGGGTTGAATGTGTACTTGCCGTCGTTTTGGCAAAGCTTGAACAGTAGGATGGCCGTCGCCTGCACGACGACGAGCGTCATGAAGGCGCCCAGCTGCTTGGCATACTCAGTGAGCGCCATGAGGCCAAGCCCCAGACGCGCGAACACGACGGTTCGTGTGAATAGAGTGTCGAGCAAACATCAGCTGTGAATTACGACTTCCATCGGCTGTGAATGATAGCATGCATGCGAGTCTGCGTTGGGAAGCCCCTCCCAGCCCCTTGGGTTTCACAACTCCGACTCCAAGTTACCGATTGCGAGTGCTGCGAAGCTCCAAGTTACCGATGGCGAGTGCTGCGAAGTTCGAGGCGGCCTTGGCGACCGCGCTCGAATCTCTTGGCGGAACGGGAGCCGAGGAGCTCTTGCGCTTGCTCGTCGAGACCGTGGCCGCCATCTCCATCACGGCCGATAAGGTCGCAGCAACTGAGCAGTTCGCCGCCGCTGCTCGAGACAGTGCTGAGGCTGCTGCGAGAGATAGTGCCGCCGCTGCATTTGCCATGAGCGAGTGCAAGAAGAGCGCCGCCACTGCCGCGCAGTGTGCTCAAAGTGTGCTCGCTACTGCAAATGGCAGCTCACCTCATTCAGCCGCAGCCGCCAGCTGCAGCAGCCAGCCACAGCCCAACACGGTGATGGACGGCAACAAGTTTATCGGGACAGATCCCGCGATGCCTGGCATGGACGACGAACAGGGCCAGCTGGGTGAGGCCGACACGGAAGCGGCTACGCGGATGGCAGAGCTCCTCGAGAGCGCACAGCGGATTGCCTTCGAGTTCGCTACAATGCTCGACGATCCGGATATCAGCCCAGATCCCGAAGCCGGCGCCGAGCAACTGCGGCGCGGCGTAGCCGCAAATCAGCAAGAGGACTTTGCGGCGGCGACCGCGTGGTTTGAGGATTCGTACCGAAGGCGGCCGCGCGTCTCCACGCTGCTGAGCGTCGCCAACATGCGCCTCAAGCTTGGCGATGGCCCGCTTGCCGCTAACTTGTACTCGGTCATCATGGAGCATCCGAGCGCGACAGTACGCCGCCGTCGCCCTCGTCGCATTCGGCACTCTTGTCGCCGTGCCTTGCCTGCCCTTCTCACCGACCGTCGCCTTGCTACCTCGGACAACTACCCACTGTCTGTCCTCGAGTCTCCTCACGGCTGCGCAGGAGGCAGAGCAGGAAATGGCGGGGCGCAAACTCCGCCTCGCCGAGTTCCAGCTGCAACAGCTCGGCGACGCCGACATCCACGCCACTAAGGCTCCCGCCGCGGCAGCTGTACCAGCCTCGGTTGGCCCACCGCGCCTCGTGCAGCAGACGAGTGCGAATCTGCTGACTGACGCTCCCGAGTGGCTCACGAGTGCCGCGGGCGCTCTACGCTTCGATCGGAACCCCAGCGCAACGAACACAGCTTCGGCAAGCGCGGTGCTTTCGAACGCGGCGCCGCGGCCGAGCGCAGGGTCGGCGAGTGGGGCGGCGAGCGGGGCGGCGACCAACGGCGCGACAGGCGAGCGCGAGGCGGAGCTGCAGCGGCGCTTGGCGGCGCTGCAGGCCAAGCTCGCACAGCAGCAGGCCGATTTCGAGGCGCTGCTCGCGTCGACGAGACACAAGGATGAGTCGCTCGAGGCGATGCTGCACGAGATGACGCAAACCATGCAGGCGGAGATGGGCCGTGCGAACCGCATGCAGGAGACGCACGAGCAGGAGATGCGCACGGCGCGCACAGCGGTCGCGAGACTCGAGAAGGAGGCGCAGGAGGCGCGCCGTGCGGCGAGCGCAGCAGCACCCACGCGTGCCGTAAGCGTGCACAATGAGCCGGGCGGCCTGGGTGACCAGATCGCCGAGCAGCTCTTCAAGCTGCCGCCAGCGCTCAAGGCGAAGCTGCACGCAGAAGATGTGATGCTTGAGCACGGCGGTGACTCGGTCGCCGCGGCGCCTCAGCTGCTGCTGCCGGCGCTCACCCATCTGCACCACCTGCACGAACAGAATGACCAGCTGGCCGCGGCGTCCGAGGCGGTCACGGCTGCGTACTCAGATGCTGTGCGGAAGCTCGCGGCCAGCAATGCTGCGAATAGCAGCAGCGCCGGCGCTGTGGTGGGCAGCGCTGCCTCGGCCGTCGTGGGGAGCGCCGTCAGCTACCTGCGCGGCGTTCGCGCAGCTGGTGCGGCGGCGACGCCCTCCGCGGGTGAGCCGTCGCGCAAGGACGCCGAGGCTGCGCGCTCACGCGCCCACACAGCGCCGCCGCCGCTGACGGGGCCGTCACCGCTGACGGGGCCGTCACCGGCAGCGACACACGCGGCTGTGGAGGAGGCCACTGCTGTGCTTCCGGCCGTGGTGGCTTCGAGTAGAGACGCCGCCGGCGCTAGCCCTGACGGTGGCGCCGGCTACGGCGGTGGCGATGGCGGCGCACAGGCGATGCCCGCGCCGACCCCCACCCAGCCACTGGCGACCCCGACGCAGCCGATGCCCAAAACTTCCAACGGCGCCGTGTCGGGCGGGCCGGCAGCCGGCGCTTTACCGCCGGGCACGCCATCAGATGGCGCCGCTTCGCAAGCGTTCCTCAGCAGCACAAACATGCCGCAGCAGGGCGCGTCGTCGGCACGCAACGCGAAGGCCGTCAAGTACGTGGACACGCTGCTTGGGCGTGCTAACCGCGACAAGATCCCTGAAGAGGACGCCCGTCAGGCCACCGAGTACTTTGAGGCAGCCAAGGCGGCCAACGCTACAGAGGACCACAAGACGGCATGCTCGTACTTTGAGACCTCGTTCCTACTCAACCCGAAGCTCACGACACTCATTTCGACAGCCAACATGCACCTCAAGCTGCGCAACCCGACGGTCGCCTCTGAGATCTACTCGCGGCTGTTGCAGAACCCGTCGGTGCCCCAACGCGAGCGCGAGGTCGCGCTGCGCAAGATGGCCATCTGCGAGACGATGCTCGGCGCAGCGTCGGACGCGCCCGCGAGTCACGATTAGGAGACGGCGTAGTGCTCCTGAGGCGTGCCGGGCAATGCATGTGGAGGCGCGCCTCTCCTTTGTGGGTGAGCTCGTCCTGTCACACGCGAGTGCAGGCTGTGAGGTGCACATCTCATCAGTCATCTCTTCAGTCCTGCGCGTGGGGCCGGGCCTACGCCAAGGGTGCCACCGTCTGGTGCTGTGCGCTGTGGGAGGCTTGTGGATCCGTGCCGCCGCGACCTACTGGTGCGGTATCGACGCGCTTATGAATAGTGTGGTATGCGATTTCTGACGATGACAAATGTCTAATTTGTCTAATGTGGCGACCGTCTTTCTTCTAGCCTTCGGGGCCTGCTCGTAAAACTTGTTGCAAGAGTTCGTGAACAGCTCTTCAGAAGTCAGTCCAAGTCAACAGAATGATCCCCCACAGGCCGTGACAGGCGATCGAGAGGGAAGACGAGCGGGCGCGGAGACCGCTGACACTAGCTTTTCCAACACAACCCAAAGAAGGGTAGTACACGACAGCCTAACCAAAGGTATACCAAGGGTAGTACACGACGACCTAACTAAAAATTCCGCAGCGCCAAGTGAATTCATGCATCTCCAGCACCCACGAATTACCGACGCAAAGCGCAAGGTCAACGATGACTTCAGCACCGAGCCCACAGCGCGCCAGAGGTGCGGCGAGGCTCTGCCAGCGTATTCAGGATTCATGTGTGAGACGAACACAGCCCTGCCATCACAAGGCTTACGATGGGGTCCGCCTGATATGGAGCCGCTAGCAGAGTCTGAGATGGAGCTGACTTCAGAGCCAGAGGCTGCGAGTGCCAACCACCAGGCGCACGTCGAACGCAAGCTGATGCACCACTGGGGATACGTCGCTGCGACGCAGCTGTGGGGCGAAAGTGTCAAGGACGCTGCCAGTAGAGCCACCGCAGTTCCGCACGTGGGTCGCCTCATGGTGCCGCGTTCGCTGCTAGTCGCACCGCGACCGCGTGACCCTGAGCGTGTCGTGGAGCCGATGCTGAGTCACTTCATTTGAGTATCGATACTGTATCGAAACGAAGACAAAGACACACATACAGAACCCACCCCGGCACAGGGCAGAGGGCTCACCAAGATTCGCAATTGGGGCTCACGTCAACTCACCCGCGGTCAGGTGGGCGTGGAGGGGGGCTCATACACTCGGCCCGAGTGACTCGCTGGACGCTGCATCCGAGCATGCATCCGAGTGGGATTGACTCAGTCACTGCAGGCTCACTGACTCTCACAGGGGAGGAAGTGGGCGGAACGCGACAACCGCACCGACGCGAGGCGTGCACAAACGTCAAACTGGAAGTGTGGAGCGGAGAGGCGAGAGCGCGCATCTGCATCTGAGGGAGCATCATGGTGCGAGCGAGAGCCGAGACGAGATCCGCGTGGGCGAGAGCGAGCAGCGCAGTGGAGTAAATGAAAACATTACAAAAACCAAGGCGTCGAAGATGGCGGTCTTAATACTCACATTACTCACACACAGATACAGTGCATGAGATAGAGAGTGCGAAGCGAACTCATGCGCGATTCAGGGTGTTAAACTCCTGAAGACCCTCCCTCTTTTGCGTCGCTGTGAAGGAGATCGCACTTCATTGTGTGTGCGTGGGCGACGTGCATTTTTTCATGTTGCCCGTCCCGCCACCGCCGCGCCTTCCCATCCTCAACAAATACTACCAAGACTGCGCCGACGCAAAAGCACAGGCGACGCTCACGGCGTCGCTCGCCGCAAAATCCACTCGCCTACTTTCCTTCCGCTCTGAGCTGTGCTATTACGTGCAGCTCTCGGACGGTGCGGCCGCACTCACTGATGAGGAGGAGAAGCGGTTGATGTGGCTGATCGCCGAGACGTTTGCGCCGCAGCAAACGGCATCGATAAGCTTCCTCGCCGTTGACGCTCCGGGCTGCGTGCTAGAGCTCGGTCCGAGGCTCACTTTCGCAACCGCCTTCTCTTCCAATGCGGTCGCCATCTGCACAGCTTGCGGCCTTTCGAGCGTCGTTCGCATGGAATGCACTCGACGCTTCCAGGTGCACACAGAGCCTCCGCTCTCTCTCGCGGATCTCGCGGATGGGTTCGCGGCGGGGCTGCACGATCGCATGACCGAATGCGTGTACGAGACGCCCCTCGCGTCATTTGCTCCTGGTGGCGGCGAAGTGCCGCTGCCCGAGCCGGTCAAGAAGATTGGCTTGCTCGCCGAAGGACGCGCGGCGCTCGAGCGCGCCTCGGCAGAGATGGGGTTAGGTTTCGACTCGGATGACCTTGACTTCTACACGAAGCTCTTCGTCGAGAGTCTCGGCCGCGACCCGACTGACGTCGAGTGCTTCGACATGGGCCAGTCCAACTCGGAGCACTCGCGCCACTGGTTTTTTAGCGGTGTCATCGAGATCGACGGCGTAGCGAAGCCGCAATCCCTCTTCCAGCTCGTCAAGTCGACCCTAAAGTCACCGAAGTGCAACGGCAACTCGATCATCGCGTTCCACGACAACTCGTCCGCCATCCGCGGCGTGAGTGTGACGGCCCTCAGTGCGGGCTCGCCCTCGGCGCCCGCGCCGTTCGCCGCAGTGACCGAGACGCGCCACCCGATCCTGACCGCCGAGACGCACAACTTTCCCACCGGCATCGCCCCCTTTCCAGGCGCGGAGACAGGCACGGGCGGTCGCATCCGCGACGTCCATGCGACCGGGCGCGGGGCATACGCGGTCGCCGGATGCTCCGCCTACTGCGTGGGCAGCCTGTGCATCCCAGGCTACGAGCTGCCGTGGGAGGACCCGAGCGCGCCGACCGCGTCCAACCTCGCCACCCCTCTGCAGATCCAGGTGCAGGCCTCCAACGGCGCCTCAGACTACGGGAACAAGTTTGGCGAGCCTGTGATCATCGGCTTCAATCGATCATTCGGAATGCGGCTGCCCGACGGCTCGCGACGCGAGTGGCTCAAGCCGATCATGTTCTCGGCGGGACTCGGCCAGATGCCCGGCTGCCTTGCGGCGAAGGGGAAACCCGAGGAGGGCATGTGGGTCGTCAAGATCGGGGGCCCTGCCTACCGCATCGGCCTCGGTGGCGGCGCTGCCTCGTCCAAGCCTAGCGGTGAAGGCAAGAGCGCGTCGGCCGCCGACTTCAACGCAGTGCAGCGTGGCGATGGCGAGATGGAGAACAAGATGAACCGCGTCATTCGCGCGTGCGCCGAGCTTGGCGACGCGTGCCCGATCGTCTCTATCCACGATCAGGGTGCCGGCGGCAACGGCAACGTCCTCAAGGAGATCGTCGAGCCGCTTGGCGCTCGGCTGCAGGTGCGCTCGATCCTGTCGGGCGATCCATCGCTCTCAGTCCTCGAGCTTTGGGGGGCCGAGTACCAGGAGAACTGCGCGCTGCTGCTGCGCCCCGAGTCGCTGCCCCTCTTCCGCTCCATTTGCGCGCGCGAGAACTGCCCCGCCTCCTACGTGGGCCAAGTGGCGGCCGACGGGCGCGTCGTGCTCGAAGATTCGCTCGACGGCTCGACGCCCGTCGACCTGCCGCTCGAGCTCGTGCTGGCCAAGATGCCGCAAAAGACATTCCGCTCGCGCCGGGAGCCCTTCGTAGCCAAGTCGCTCGAGCTCCCCGAAGGCACCGAAGTGCGAGGCGCACTTGATCGCGTGCTTCGCCTTCCCTCGGTCGGCTCGAAGCGCTTCCTGACCAACAAGGTCGACCGCTCGGTGACCGGCCTGATCGCGCAGCAGCAGTGCGTGGGGCCGTTGCACATACCGCTCGCCAACTGCGGCGTCATCGCTCTGTCGCATGCCGACACGGTCGGAGCCGCCACAGCGGTCGGCGAGCAGCCGATCAAGGGCCTCCTCTGCCCGGCGGCGATGGCACGGCTCTCTGTCGCCGAGGCTCTCACTAATCTGGTGTGGGCGCCGATCACCGCCCTCGGCGACGTCAAGGTGTCCGCCAACTGGATGTGGGCAGCCAAGCTTGCAGGCGAGGGCGCGGCCATGTGGGATGCGTGCGAGGCCATGTGCAACTTCATGGGCGAGCTCGGCGTCGCCGTCGACGGTGGCAAGGACTCGCTCTCGATGGCGGCCAAGGTGGGTGATGAGACTGTCAAAGCGCCTGGTGCCCTCGTCATCACGGCGTACGCGGTGTGCCCCGACATCACCAAGGTCATCACGCCCGATCTCAAGTCGGACGGCAGTAAGCTCTACCTCATCGACCTGGCGAATGGACACAAGCGCCTGGGCGGCACAGCCCTTGCCCACGTGTACGGGCAGTTGGGCGACACGCCGCCCGACGCCGACGCGGCTCTGCTCGAGCGCGGTTTCGTGGCGACGCAGGCCCTGGTACACAAGGGCCTCATCCTCTCGGGCCACGACGTCTCGGACGGCGGCCTTCTCATCACGCTGCTCGAGATGGCGTTTGCGGGCGATCGGGGTTTCGACGTTACGCTGCCGATGCCGCAGTACGCAGAAGAGGGCTGCAAGGAAGCTTTCCGGGCCGCCTTTGCCGAGGAGGTGGGCCTCGTAGTCGAAGTGAGCCTCGCCAACTCAGAGGCGCTGGAGGCGCAGATGAAAGCGGCCGAGGTGCCGTGCATACTCCTCGGGACTAGCCAAGCCCGAAAACATGTGACGGTGCACATGAGCGGGCTGGGAGCTGTCGTCGATGCTCCGATGACGGCCCTACGCGACGTGTGGGAGGCCACCTCCTTCGAGCTCGAGAAGCTGCAATGCAACCCGTCTTGTGTCGCGCAGGAGCAGGTGGGGCTTGCCAGCCGGCATGCCCCCGCATGGACTCTCAGCTTCACGCCAGAACCCGCGCGCCCGCTTGGGCCCGCTGGTGGCGCTGCGCCCAAGGTCGCAGTTGTGCGGCAGGAGGGCTCCAACGGTGATCGCGAGATGGCTGCCGCCCTGCACGCCGGTGGCCTCGAGCCCTGGGACGTGGCAATGGCCGACCTCGTGTGCGGCGCCGTGTCGCTCGAGCGCTTCCGCGGCATCGTCTTCGTTGGCGGCTTCTCGTACGCCGACGTGCTCGGCTCGGCCAAGGGATGGGCAGGCGTGCTCAAGTTCCACCCAAGCACGTGGGCGCAGCTCGAGACCTTCGGCGCACGCCCCGACACCTTCTCACTCGGCGTCTGCAATGGTTGCCAGTTGATGGCCTTGCTCGGCTGGGTGCCTCGGGCCGCCGACGGCGCTGTTTTGCCTGCCCTCGAGCAGCCACGCTTCGTGCACAACCAGTCGGGCCGCTTCGAGTCGCGCTTCTCTTCGGTGACCGTTCTGCCATCGCCATCGGTGCTGCTCAAGGGAATGGAGGGCTCAAGCCTCGGCGTGTGGGTAGCGCACGGCGAGGGCCAAGCGCACTTCCCACATGCGTCCGTCCTTGACAGCGCGATCGCCGACGGTCTCGCGCCCTTGCGCTACGTCAACGACGACAACCAGCCGACCGAAGCATATCCATTCAACCCGAACGGCTCCACGCAGGGCATCGCCGCGCTCTGCTCGGCAGACGGCCGCCACCTCGCGATGATGCCCCACCCGGAGCGATGCTTCCAGACGTGGCAATGGCCATGGATGCCCGAGGAATGGGCTGGGCTGCGCTCAGGGCCCTGGCTCAAGCTCTTCCAGAACGCAAGGCTTTTCTGCGAGCAGACGGGGCAGTGAGCCCAAGCGTTCCTCGCGCAAGTTGGCTTTCGAATGAATGAACGGCGAGGCACACTCGAGTATCGGGTCGCATGGGAAGCGAAGGGCGAGGGAGGCAAGGGGCGGGGCACATGGGCATTGATGATCATGTCGGTGTGGTTTCTGTGCTCGTTGTGCTGTGCACCAGATGCGAGGTCGCTGAGGCTGGTCGGCCACGAGTCGACGTTATTGAGTAGTTGGTGTCGCGTGTGGCATGCACGCCGCCGTGGCTTTGGGCTCCTGGGAGGAGGCATGCGGCGCTGTGTGGGGATCGCCCCACACGGCCAGACGATCGCATTATCATGTTACGAGCCATCCTCGACTGTGGCACACATGTCGAACACCGCTCAACGGCCTACCGCGTCTAGATAAGAGCGAGGTTCCCGCTGCGCATGAGGCGTTGATTTCAAGTTATGAAAGATGCGTGAGCCGGGAACACTGCTCACTGGCGGTTTGTAGACCCTTTCCCGCCGACGTGAGAAATTCTTAAATTGTACCCGGGTTAACCCGAGGTTTAACGGCCCCCCTCTCGCCTCGATGCGACGTAATATCGGTATTGTGAGCCATTTATTGTGCTTGTTAGGTTCTACAACCTCTTTCTCGTGAGTCGCGTCTGTGGCTCTCTCCCACCGTTTCTGCTGGGAAGTGGGTCTGGCGGACCCAGGCGTCGTCAAGGACGCGGCGTAGTAGCTACGTCGTACGGAGTAAAAATGACAAGCCGGTACCATGGTATGCTGCGCAGCTCGACGTTTAGAAGCCCATTATGCCTGAGAACCAGCCGGTGCTCTTCACTTTCGCAGCCTTCCCTTCGGAGACCTCGTGAAAGCTCCAAGATGTGATCGCGTGCGCTGCCGCGCGCTTGCCAGTGCCCGCCGTGAAGCCGGCGATCATCGTGCCATCCCAGTCCTCGACCTGGCCGAAGAGGTCGCGGAGCTCAATCTCGATGTTGATCAGCGCGGCGTGCATGTTGTCGACGTACACGAGAAGCCGGTACGACGAGCCGCTACCCTTGGTTATGCCGGCCGCGTCGTCGTCATCCGCGGCATCATCCACACGCGGTAGACGCGGGTCATACAGCCGATCACGTTCGAGGACGATTCGCACGTGATGTGGACAGCCATCATCAAGCATCGGGAGTGTGGCACTGGCGAGTGATGCTTCAGGGCCCGATGAGTTGGCGTGTGCTCCCGCAGACTGCACAGAGAGCCGGTCGGTGTGGTGTGAGAGGTCAACGGGCTCGTACTCGAGCGTGGGCGCAGCAGGGAGTGAGTCGAAATCCGGCGCGATGAAGTGGGCTCCGGTGAAGGGGCAGATGCATTCCTTGCCCGCTAGCGCATGCGGCACGAGGAAGATGTGGTCGTGCGGCTCGGGAAGCGTGCACAGCACGCTTTCGTCTTCTGCTTCGCCCTCAGCCTTCGGCGACTTGCGCCGCTCGGCGCAAGACGGCTGCGTGGCGAATTGGACGGCGAGGGAGTGCGTGAGTCCGCCGAAACCAAGCTGGATGCCGGAGGTACCGAGCGCAGCCACGCTGCGCTCGTCCCTTTGAAGCACGAATGCAAAGCCGTCGGAGCCACGCTGTGCATTTGGTGGCTTTGTGATGCGGAATGTGAACTCGGTCTCGAAGCCGTTCGCGACGGTAAGCGGCCGATGGAACCACGCTCCGCCGGCAATGCCGATACCCTTGCGCGGCGGCGTGAGTTCAAGAGTGCCCCGCCAGACCTCCGCCTCGCCTGTGCACACCAGAGCCTGCGGCAGCTGGTCGCCACGTGGCTGCACAGCCTCCTCGAAACTGACCGCGGGGAGCGCCGCCGTCGGGTCGTCGGCCGCGTGGAGCAGCAGAAGGAGTTCCGCCGAAGAGCCCCTTCGACCGAGGCTCGGCCTATCCGCTTGCACACTCGGCTGCGGCATCGCCGACAGCGAGAAGTGGAACGCATGCATCACCTCGGTGGCGGCGGTGTTCACCGGCGGCACCTTGGGTCGTTTGATCTGCAAGCCACCCACTTCGCCCGCCTTGGTCACGCACAGAAAGCCTGAGGGCGAGGACGACTCGTCCGCAACCAGCGAGACCTGGTACCGTGCTGCTGTGGACCAGGGACCATCACCAAAGAGCGGGTGAATGCCAGCAGCACGCACGAGGTAACTGCCCGCTCGCAATCCAGTGCGCCCGTCCAAGCGAACGTGCGTCCGCAGCGGCACCTCGAGAGTGGGCTCGGAGAGCACGAGGCCGCCACGCCACTCCAGGGACGAGGTAGCACTCCAGCTGAGCGAGCGTGCATCGAATACGTCCAGGAATGCGGGCGGATCCGCTTCGCTCGCCTCGTCGACGCACTGCACTCGCCAGCTGAGCCCTACCATGGATGCAGCGCCACCGCCACCGGCGCTACACGTGATCACGAGCAGCTGCTGTGAGGAATCCGTAGGGTCCTCGCGAATCTCGAGTGTTGGTGGAGGAGGTGGTGGCGGCGGCAGGCCCAGGTGCAATGGCACGGAGTTGAGGACTTTGGTGCTCCGCGAGCCAGCAGACACGAAATTGCACGCCTCGTTCTCATCGAGCCACTCGTAGCACGGAAAGTGATAGAGCTCGTCAGAGTGCTGGCACCACAGCGTGAGCGAGTCCAGAAAGATGGGGCTGCCCTTACCTGTATGCGTAACCTCGACCGAGTGAATCCCATCGGGGCTCACAACATCGAGCAACGGCTGGCCTTCGCCGTCGCCGTCGCCATCGGCGTGCAGGATGAAGTGCCAGACGTGACTGCCCTTCTCTGGAGCGACGACTTGCTGGCGGTGGAGTGCAATCGGCTCGGACCTAACTCCGGCAGCGCCGATCAGAGTCAGAAACAGCTCGAGTGCCCCAGCCGTGCCGCCAACCTGCGACTCGACAAGCGATCCCGAATCGCACACCCGAGCCACAACATGCACCGTGGCTTGGGGCGGGAACTGTTGCCACCCCGTGCTAACGGCGAGCGCGCGCTCGCTTGCCGGTAAATGGCGCATGAAAGGCCATGATTGACCCGAACCGATGCGCCCTGCCCCCAGCATAGCCCCCGCCCACGAGATGTTGGCCACCGACGCGACCTTGGAGACGACCACTTTGTCCACGTACCACTTGCTCCGATCGTTTGCCAGGCCCGCTGTCTGCAGCTCAACTCCGAAGATTTCACCAAGGTCGCGATCGAATTCCACCCTGAAGATATCGACGCAGCCCTCTCGAAAGAGCCCGCCCTCATTCTTACTCTTGGCCTTGCTCCTGACCTTCTTTTTATGGCTCTTGGAGGCCAGCTCATCCGCCGTGAGGGTCTGCACGTGGTTGCGACTGCCGAGTGGCAGCTCCTGGCTGTATCCCGACCGGCCAGAATCGTGCGCAACCGGCGCGCCGAACCGATCCGCCATCGCACTGCGCGCCTCGGGCGAGCGGAATCGCAAGCGAGCCACGATGCCTGCCTGCGAGACACCCTGGGGCGCGGAGGTCTTTGAATGCACTTGTATGTGGTAGGCGACGATGGACACGGGTTCGATCGGCGGTGGCAAGCCTTCCTCATCATCCAAGGCGCGCTGGATCTTTGCGCGCAGCTCGCGCAGCCGGTGCAGGCACTTCTCGATCTCGCGGCAGCCGCCTGAGCTCTGATCTGCGAAGATGAGCTGACGCCCCTGAGCATTGAGATCGTTGGCGAGCGCGTGCCCGGCAGCCAGCGTAGCCGGGCCCTTGCGGGCGGCCTGGCTCGTGAACTCCGCGATCTTCCTCGCCGAGAGCCCGCTGAGAACAAGGGGCTCGGCGCGCATAGTGAGCCGTGCCTTCCCACCCGCACCACCTGCGGGCAGAAGCAGGTACTTGCCACCTCCATGCTGCCAGTCAGGTGGCACGAGGCGCCAACACCGAAACCAGAAGCCGATGCGTACTTTGTTCACGGCACGCGACATGCGGTACTCGAGCGGAAGCATCGCGTTCAGAGCCGCATCGAAGGCGGGCACCACCGCGAGCACGCTCGCATATCGACGTAGCATCGCATTGTACAGCCGCTCCATCTCGCGATAGGCGCTGAGCTCCATGTCGCGCATCCTCCAGCGGCCGCTTCGATAGTAGTCCCAGTGCGCACGCGTGCCCTGTCCGAGCGACGGCTGAATGCGATCCAGCTCATCGCGCAGGTGCGTGTAGTCGGGGTTGGCCGACAGGTCACCCGCCTGCAGCGCGGTTTTGAAGCCGTCGTCCCACAGCTGGACCATGTACTCTTGCCACTCGAGCAGCTGCTCAAGCTGGTCAGTGGCTGCCAGATCCTCAGGCGATGGCGACGCCTCCTGGTGTGCCGTCTGGAGCCGTGCGACGAGCTTATCGACCTCGGTAGCGAGCGCCTCTTCTCCTCGATCGACCGGCGTGAGCGACGGTTGTAGCGCGGAGAGCTGGTCATCATAGGTGTCCTTGATGGTTTCCGAGAGCCTATCGAGACTGCACAGCTCGCCCGCGCGCCGTTGCGCATGCTCCAGCTCGCATAGCCGCCCCTCGAGACGCTCGGAGATGGTGTCGGCTCGCTTCCTGAGGGTTGCACCAACGGCCTTCTCCCTTTCGTACACTGGGTGCAAGCCATCGACCTTGAGCAGGACCTCACGCGCCTCGCTCTCCTCCCACCGGAAGCGCATGAAAGAGCCCGGCTGCTTGAGCGCGTACGGGTTTTCTGCGGAAAGTGAGCGATTGCCATCGTCATCGTCCTTCTTGGCGCCGGAGACGACAGCTGCGCCGCCTCTCTTCTCGAGCGCAATCCGATCTTCCTCGGACGGCACCAGCTCGTGCGGCCGCCGTCCCTCGAGTGCACTGTCAGCCGACCAGCGTACCGAAGCAATCTTGAGCACAGCCTCGCCGACCGGCACCTTGAGGCGTCGAAGGCCGTCGGGAAGCAGCTGCATAATCTCGATAATCTCGTGCTGCGCGAGGCCTGAGTACTGGAGGGCTGAGCCGATGGGCTGTTCCAGAGGAACCCGCGTGCTGCGTGGCTTCGCGGAAGGTAAGAGGTCAATGCTGACATCAAGCGTGCCGCAGCCTATTTCAGGATCGGTAGGCGTGGGTGGTTTGCGCTCGTCGTGAGGGACCATCCCCACAGGGACCATCCCAATGGCCTCCTTCACCTCTCCCATGCCCCGGCGCACGAAGCTCATCAGGCCACCCACGAGGCCCGTTTGCGACTTGCGCCGCTCCCTACCCTCCTCCCCCTCCCAGGCGGTCTTGTCCTCCTGCACTTGATTGGCAAGAGCGAGCGCCACTCGTGCCTGGAGCTCAGCGCGAAGCTCCGAGGCGACGTGCGGTGGGCCACCCACGCTCGATAACTCCTTGTGCATCAGGGTCACGTTGAGATGAAGGGGCTGCTGGGCGGCAGAGACGAGCTCTGCCGCACCACCGTCGAGAAAGACGAGGAAGCGCTCGTTGGCGCCAAACTTGAGCTCGGACCGCTCGACGCCATCCTCGTTGCGGCCACGCACGGTGGTGCTCGCCGCGTCGAGGACAGGCTGCGTCATCAGCCGGTGGGCGTTGCCAGTAGCTGGGTCACCAATGGTGACCACGAGATATGGGTTGGCCGGCTGGTGCATGCAATTGAGATTGTAAAGGCCAGTGGCCTCGATGACGAGAAGGATCGTTTGTCGTTCCGTGTGTGTAGGAGGCAGCGGAGCCGCAATTCCTGGCTGAAGCATGGAGGCGATCGCAATGCTCGGCATGCACGCTGCGATCGCCGGGTAGATGAGACTTGCAGGGCGCCCCTTTTGCCAGAGCACGAAGCCACCTTGCACGTGTACCGCCGGTAGCTTCACCTCCGCCACCGCCCACTCGTCGAGCTTGTCTCGCTGCTCGGGCTTGAGGCTCACCCGAGCCTCGGCTGATTGTGCTTCAGTCAGCACGCGCTCTGCCTTCTTAATGGCCTGCCGAAGCGCCGTCTGCTCGTTCGTGCCCGAAGGCTGATCGAGCCACAACGGATCCACCTTGTCAGCCAAGTTGGTGAGCACCTCAACCCATTCCTTCTCCGTGAGGGACTCGCTCAGCACCTGCTCACGCTCGCTCGCATCCATCGAGTCTTGTAGCCGGCTGTGTTTGCGCTGCGTCACTGCGTCAATCAACTCGTAACGGCCCTGCCAGAGTTCGGGATGGCGCACCGAGAGCATCGCGCCGCTCGACTGGATCTCGGCAGGCACCGCAGCCTCGCCTGCGAGCACGAGCTCTTCTTCGCTGTACGGCTCGCCCACATTCTCTTTCTCGCGGTAAAAGGTCGAGCGCATGGCAAACGCCATGTGCCACTGGCCGTAGATGACATTGGATCGTTCATCCATGCAGCCCTCGAAATACACCTCTGGCGGGACGAGCTCGCCGCTGCCATCATCCGCCTCCTGCGCAAAGGTGGCATTGAGGGACGTGTACGTCTTTAGCCACTCGACCTGGGAAGGAGACGTCTGCGTGTACCGTCGGCCCGCGTGCAGCTCCCAATTGCCGATTTGATCCGAGCCCGAGCCACTGACCGTCTGATGCGGTGCGGGCAAGTCGCCACCGCTCGAGAAGATCATGTCCATCTCCATCATCTGGAACGTGGTCGATGCAGTCGCCGCCGAGTGCCAGCAGAAGCCCTGCCAGCCGCCGCTCAGCGTTAAAAAGTCGAGCTTGGACTGCTGCTCCACCTCCCCGAGCCCAGGCGTGCTCCCCCTTCGCCCACGGGCCGGGGCGTGCGACGTCTGTTGCGTCGCGCCGATGAGTTCCATTTGGAGCTCGAGGCAGATCTCTCCCGTCACCTTGGAGCCCTTGCTCAGCTCAAACCACTTGCTGTGCCGGGTCTTGTTTCCCTTGAGTTGGGCGAGGTCGACGACGGCCTTGCCTACAAGCGGGTCCAGCAGCGCTCCTAGCGGATGATCCTCGAGCACTCGTACCTCGAGTGTGCTGCGCTCCTCCACGTGGTGAAACGTGTACATCACGTCCTCCGCAAACGATGCTGTCGCACTGCTACCACGACTCTCCGCAACGCGCCAGACAGGCTGGCTCTTGTACGTGTAGGCGTTGCACTTGATTCGCGCATAGAGCGCATGGGGCCCTTGCTTGAGGCCGCGTGCGGAGAGCAGCGTCACCGAGAGCTGCCACACGAGATCCTCAGCGCCGCCATCCTTGGCCGCGCTCTTCTTGCCATGGTGTGCGGGCGCATTGGGCGCGCTCACTTTGGGCGCCTGGCGCACCGCGGTCACGGGCGACACGAGGAGCTCGCACGCGGGCCCGAGCAGCCGCGTCTTGATGGCATTGAGCTGCAGGTAGAGCTCCTCGAGCGAGGGGCAGCGCACGAGGCCGCGGGGCAGTAGGAGCATCTTCTGCTCCTGGATACTCTTCATCGGGAGCAGCTGCTGCAGCATATGGATCGAGAACAACTCGAGGCGCTCGTGCTCGGCGCTGCTGAGGATGGTGCCCTCCCAGGGATCAGGGACGGGCTCGCCTTGCACGTTGGAGTAGAGCGACAGTAGCAAATTCACCTGCCGCTGCACCGTCTGCCGCACGATCGAAAGCTTCTCGAGGCGTTCGACCGCGTTCTCCGCCGACTCCGCTGCCTGAGGCTGTTCGGCGAAGCGCGGCACCAACGTCGCATCCCCCTTCTGCACCAAAGTCGCATCCCCCTTCCAGGCGCCAAGGAAGGTGGCATAGATCGCGGCGAGCGCGTGCACGTCCATCTGCGACATGGAGACGACGAGGGAGTGCGTGGGCGCCTCTCGGCGGCACAGGGCAGCCATCTCGTCGACCTGCTTCACGAAGCGCTCGCGCAACTCGGGCTCAGCGACGAGCGTCATCTCCATGAGTCCCTCGACTGTCTCGCGCGAGATGCCGCCCCGTGTCGTAGCCGAGCCGTCGGCCGGCGACGCGTCGGGCGGCGAGCGCACGTAGTGGCACAGCGCGAGCTGCAGCGCATCGGAGGCGATGAAGACGTGATGGAAAGGGAGCAGCGTGAGGCGCGCGGGCTCGAGGAAGACCTTGATCCCGTGCTCGCGCGAGGTATGCACCATCTCGCGCCACAGATTCATAAGCTGCGTCACGGCGCTCGGCCCGAGAGATGCGCACAGATAAAACATGTCGGAGAGCAGGATGATCGCCTCCATCGAGTTGATCCTGTTCGTCTCGCGCCAATAGTCGAGCACGAAGGTCTTAACGATCTTCATCGCGTCGCCACGCTTGCCCGCCGCCTCAAAGCCAAACTCAGCGTGCAGCGCCATCTCCTTGACGTTCTCGAGCGTCACGTACAGGCCGCGGTTGTCCCCGTCGTTGAAGGCTTGCGGGATGTAGTGCTGTGGCTCGTGCTCGCGCACGTGCTCAAGCAGCTCGTCAGCCGTCGCCGCGTCTGGGTCAAATGAGCTGCTCCTCGCCTGGCGTTGCCGCGCCGAGCCACGATCAGAGGTGTCGTCGGCAAGCTTAGCGGCGGCTAGGCCCGCACGGGCGGAGATGGGCGTCTCCTTCTGCATCGAGAGCAACGTGCAGCCAGTGCGCAGGGCATTCGGTTCCTGCACAGAGTAGCCTGGGATGAGCGCCGTCTGGACGAATTGGTCGGACCAGACCGTCGCCCGTTGCAAAAAGTCGCGGGGCAGCTCGGGGCGCCCGAGCAGCTCGTCGCCCATCGCTTTGCCACGTCGCTTGACGCGCCGGAGTGCCTGTGTGATCTGGGTCTTTGCCTTGAGCCGGCGCCACAGCTGAGCGCCAGTGCCACCTCCACCACCCCTGTTGGCGCCAGCACCAGTGAGCGCAGCAACGATGCCGGCTGGATCAGGCCGTTTGGTGCCTAGCCCCTGAAGCTGCTGCGCCGCAGCAGCAAACGATGGCGTGGGCTTGCCGAGTACGCGACCTGGAGGCGGGCCTGCTCTCGGCGCGTCGCCGCCATCCGCGCGCGGCAAGTTCCGAGTTGGCGGCGGACCCATTCCGTGCGCCATGGGCGGTCCCATGTGGAGCGGCCTACCCCCAGGCGGCGGCGACGCCCCATTGGGCGCGCGAAGGCCAGGTGGAGGGGCGCGAGGGCCGCCAGGGGGAGGTGCGCGAGGGCCGCCAGGGGGAGGGGCGCGAGGGCCGCCAGGGGGAGGTGCGCGAGGGCCGCCAGGGGGAGGTGCGCGAGGGCCGCCAGGGGGAGGTGCGCGAGGGCCGCCAGGGGGAGGGGCACGAGGGGCACCAGGTGGCAGCGGCTGCATGCCGGGCGCGTAAGCGCGTTGTGGGCCAGGGCCGGGTGCCAATGGGCGCATTCCGGATGACGTCGGGCGCATTCCTGAAGACAGTATTTGGGGCTGCATCGGCACTATCGGTTGCCGAGGCATAGGCTTTGCGACCGTGTGCACGGCCACCCAGTCCGGTAGGCCGTCCGTCCACACGAGTGTGTCTGGATCCAGCGTCTGGAGCGTCTCCGCCGAGATCTCCACTGGCTCCGCCTGTTCGGCATCTGCGACAAACCAGGTCGCGGCTACCGTGGCTGCAGGCTGTGCCTGCGCTGAGGCCTTCTTACGATTGAAGCTGAGCGCACGAACAAGCATCAGATATGGCAGTGAACCAAGACGATGGTGGTGAAAGCGGTGATACCCACACCGGGCTCCAGGTGAGGCCGGCCATTGGGGACGGCGCTGCGGAATTGCCAAACTCTGAAGGTACACGTTTATTTATGGTGCGGCTGGGGAAATGACCAAGATCCTCTGGGGGTTTGCATCTTCAGAGTTTCGTCGCAAAAAACCTTCCCTCCTCAATCATGGCGACGGTGTGGCCTATCGCCTGTTCGGCATACAAACGAGGCCCCAAAATCGGCGACTCGAACGGCGCAGCGTCAGGCGTATGGGCGGCCGAGTGCGATGGGCGAGGTCCGGTGGCACTCAAGATCTTTGATCTCGACTTGCTGCCGTCACTCGAGGATGTGCGGCGGGAGGTGCAGGCAATGGGGCAGCTCAGCCACCAGAACCTTGCGCAGCTGCACGCCGCCTTCGTCGTCAACCACACGCTCTGGCTCGTGATGCAGCAGCACGCTTGCGGTTCGTGCGCCGACATCATGAGCAGCACGCTTCCCGGCGGATTTGAGGAGACGCCGGCGCTGGTTGTGCTGCGTGAGGTCGGCCGCGGCCTCGCGTACATGCACAAGCACGGTACGCTGCACCGCAACCTCAAGTCGAGTAGCATCCTCATCGACGCCGAAGGTGACGTGCGCCTCGCCGACTTTGGCTTCTCGACCTCGCTCTACCGCGGGGGCGAGCTCCGCTCCAAGGCAACGACCTTTGTCGGCTCTCACGGCTGGATGGCGCCCGAGGTGCTTGAGCAGGCGAGCGGCTACGATGCCGCCGCGGACATCTGGTCGTTTGGGATCACCGCCATCGAGCTCACGCGCGGCGCCGCGCCGTACGCGGGCATGGCGCCGCTCAAGGTGATGCTGCGGGTGTTGCACTCGGACCCACCGATACCAGCGGAAGCGGCCTCGTCTGGGTTCAAAGAGCTCGTCGCAGCGTGCCTGCAGCACGAGCCCACAGGCCGCCCCACTGCCTCGCGGCTGTTGACGCGCGCCGTGCTGAGCGCCCTCGGCGACGCTCCGAGTGGCACGTGGCTGCGTCCGATCATTGCCCAACTGCCACCGCTGCACGAGCGATGCAAAGCCGCGCGCATGCAGCCCGTGGCAGCGGCGGCCGAGCCGTCTGCAGCGTCCCACACCGCATCGCCTCCCACGATCGCGGGCGAGCCGCGAGCCTCCGCGTCGGATGAGGCGGGGTGGGACTGGGAGCTGGGCGAGGGCACGGTGGCCGCCGTCTGCGCCACCGCGGGCGTCACAGAGGGCGCCGCCGCAAGCTCTGCAGGCGGCATCGCAGCGGGCGCCGCCACAGAGGGCGCTGCAGACGTCACCAAAGACGACGTCGCAGAGGGTGCTGTTGGGGGCACTGCTGAGGGAATCGCATCGGGTGCTGCCGACGGTGCTACCGTGGAAACCGCCCCAGACGAGGCAGATGCAGCAGCTGCATCGGAGACGCCCGTGGCGCTGGGCCTCGCCCTCGCATCCGAGGCCATCCGCGAGGCCCTCGCCGCCGCCTCCGAAGGCGCCCACGATGGCGCCCTCGAGTCCGCCCGCAGCGCAAGCATGGAGGTCGAGCCCGCGGCGCGTGAGGCTGCCGGACAGCCGACTGCGGATGCCTTCGCGCAGCGCCTCGCGAACCCCACGTCATCAGAGTCATCAGAGCCAGAGGTGCCCGGAGCGGCGGTGCCCTTGGCAGAAGGCCCCGCCGCTGTGGAGGCGGTGGACGTGGCTGAGGTTGTGGAGGAGCCGATGGCGGCGAAGCCAGAGGAAGCCAGGGAAGCTCCCAAGGGCGCTCCACTCCTGGCGGTGCCATCGGCGTTAAAGGAGCCACTACACACGTCTAGCACAAGAACCGTGTCGGCCCCTTCCGCAGCCTCTCCGCTACAGACGCTGCAGACGCCGCCATGTGCTGCTGTTGAGTCGGCGCCAACGAGCCAAGCGCCACCGGCTGCTCTCAACACCGAAGCTCCCGCAGTGCCTGCACCTGCCGCAGTGCCATCTGTCGCACCCTTGGCTACGGCCGCCAAGTCGCCGCCGTCTTCTGCTCTCGTCACTCCACCAATACCACAGCTAGCACCACCGCCACCGCCGCACTCACTACCAGCACTGCCGCCGGTAACGCACTCAGAGCCAGCGTCGCCGCCATCGCAACCTCCCGTGCACGTGAATACGCCTCAGCTACGGGCCAAAGCGGCACCAGCGCCAGCGCCAGGACCATCGCCGCTCCCCCCCGCACAGCTGCCGCGAGCCGCAACGACCTTCTCTGCCTGCTCGTCACCGTCGCCAGCGCCCGCACCATCGCCGTCCTTCACGCCCCACACCTCCGCTCAGCTGCACGACCCGCACACCCTCAGGCTGAGCGTGGAGGCGCCCCCCCAAGGACAGCCACCGCCTACTGCGCCACAGCCAGTGGTGCCGTCTGCCGCCCTGCAGCCGCCTCCCGCGCACCCGCCGGCTGAGCAGCCTCGAAAGGCCCGGCGCAAGTTTGTGGTGCACGGCAGCAGCAGTAACGAGCAGCTGCGCGAGCTGTACGGCAAGCTTGACAAGGACCACGCGGCTGTGTGGAACGACGCGGCGCTTTACATTAGTAAGTCAGTCCCCCGCCCTTGGCCCCAAGCTGCAAAGCAGGAGGCACTCCTTCGGTACTACGTGCAGCTCCGCGACCACTTACGGGAACAGAACGAGCAGCTGCAAGTCCACAATCATCAACTGAGGTCGCTCATTAACGCCCCTGCTGTTTCGGCTGCGCCAGCGCCGCCGCCAGTGCCATCTCCAGCCGCCCTCGCCGCTCCCGCCGCTCCCGTCCCTCTCCAGTCTTCGGCTGCGCCCCGCACAGAGCTGCAGCCGCCAACGGCCAGCCTACCGCCGCGTATCGCAATTCCCGCCGAGGACCTCAGCCGCCCCATGTGGCCATCGCAGTGGCAGTCGACGGCGCCGACGCAGCCCCCAGTGCCAGCACCGGGACCCGTGCACGTGCCCGCACCCGTACCAGTGCCAGTGCCGGCGCCAGTTGCTGCGCCGGCCCCGGCATGGCAGGCGGCGCCTCCAGTGGCATATGCCTTTCCACAACCGCTCGCCGCACC
>PJAB01000746.1:0-21322 GCA_002887195.1 Chrysochromulina parva | reverse complement strand
GCGCCTGGAAGCAGCGGTGGTAGCGTCCAATGCACGCGCATGCTCGTCTCACCAACAGCTTCGAGCACCGGGGCGGCAGCAGCCAAAGGGCGAAGGGATGAAAGCTGCAGACCTGTACTCACTTCCGAGTCCGGACCCCATCCAAATTGGTTTCCCAGTCGGAGCTTGGCCACATAACACTTAGTCGCATCGAGCCCTTGGACAACTATTTCAGTCGTGGACAGAGGAAACGGAAGTGCATCAGAAGCCCCGAGAATACCAGTCACACCGTCCACTCTGTGCCAATCGGAAGAGCCGTCAGCCTTCATGCTGACGGACGCAAATTTGCCAGCCTTTACAATGCGAGGTGGGAGCGTCCATTTCACGCGGATCGAGTCTACCCCAGCGGCTTGGAGTGAGGGCGGAAGCGGCTTCTCTGGTGGTGCCGCCATTTTCGCGCGTCGTCGGAAAGTACAGTGTCGGTACGTTAGACCTCAAGATAGACCGACGATTTCCCGCCCGAGGCACCTCCCGGGGGGAGCCGGTTTCTTTCTAACAAGTCGATTACCCCGAGCCTATTGAGTATTCGAAACCAATTTACGTATCCGCCGCCCGTTCACTAATTGGGAGCCCGGGATGCCGGCCCAGTCAGCCACACAGTCTCAAAGGTTGGCTCATCCGATGGCGACGATGGCGGGCGGACGGACCCGACTCTCAGGCTGTTACACGAGGATGTGGATCCCCCAGCCGGGACACACACTGTAGCACGGTTGTCGCGTCTTCACGGGGCACACGGGCACGCGGGTCACACAGAGACGAACCTCACAACCATCCCAACCCACCAACGCAAACGCACGACCGCACACGTTACCCAAACAAGTGGTAACCCGAAGTCGGGTACCGTGAACATCAACATGTGAAGTCTCTTCAAGTAGCGAAACAAAATTGGCTTTCTTTTTCATAGTCTTCATAGTCGGCCACAGGGTCGTTTGATTTATTATAATAGACCGTCAGGCACAGAGCACACTTCATGTAAGGGAACCCTAGGGAAGTTCGCGAATCTCGAACGCACGAACGTAATGCAATACGATGATGAAGAGTGAATGTGAATCGAAAGCGGGAGCCGACGCATAGTAGGACCTTCTGCGCTGGGGCTCGATCCCCATGTGTGGGCGGGTTCCCCACAGATCCTCACGAGAGCAGCGGTGGGGCCGTCTGCAGGGCGCGTGCGGCGATCCGCGCCCGCTCAGCCGCATGCAGCTCCGTAGCGGCCGCATCCCTCTCACGGGCAGCCTGAGTTGCCGCCCGTGAAGGTCGAGCGCTCCATGTACTCGTGTACTCGAGGGAACGCCACCGAGTCGGGACGTGAGCCAAAAGAGGACCCAAACGATCGATGGTCATCATCCGCCCTCGCGCGCGCGGCGAGGTTGACGCGGCACGTGCGCTCCGCGCGAGGGTGGAAGTAGCTTGAGAAGGTCTTTCGGAGGCACTGCTCACCGACCGGCTGCCCCTCGACGAGCAGCAGCCCGCGGCTCTCGAAGAGCGTGCGCACATGGCGCTGTGGCGGCACGCCGTGCGCGACCGCGTCGCCACGGGGCACGTACAAGGGCACCTCCGTCGGGTACATGGCGTGCAGCTTGGCGACGACCATGGGTGTGGTGTCGCTATCGCACACCTTGCCCACGCCCGGCTCGATGCTCGGCCCTCGACTGATACCCTTCACCTTGCTCGTGAAGCGATAGTCGTCCTCGCCCAGCCGCTCTATCTCGAAGAGAAGCTTCTTCTCACCCAGCGGGATGAGCCGGTCGGGCGCCGCGGGCGGCTCCGCGTACAAGGCGCTCCCCGTCTTCTCGATCGACTCAAGGAACAACGACGACATCGTCGGCCGAAGGCTCACGCTGCCCCACTGCGCGTCGCCGGGCGTCGCAGTAACCTTGTAGTGCGTGCCCGATGCAGCCTGCGCGCCTACCGAGAGGTGGGCGATCGACGCGGGGCGCAGGTCGGCCTGGGCGCGCGTGTACAAGGAGAGCGTCCCGCCGCTCGACGAGAGAGTTCCGCCGAGCGGCGCGCCGATCCGCTCGACGCGGGAGTGGAACTCCTTGACAAACTGAGGCCGCGCCTTGCCGAGCGTCTCGGCGTGCACCGCGCTCGAGGTGGCGGCCAGGTTGGTGGGCATCCGGTCCACGGCCGTCATCATCGATGGATGTGGCGGCGCAAACGTGATGGGCACTTCCACCTTGCCGTGGAGCTTCTTGGTCATGCGCGGGTTGGCATGGTTGATGAGCGCCTGCTTCTTCTCTTCGAACATCGCCTGCGAGATGGCGCCCGCATCCAGGAGCCCCTTCATCTTCATGATACGCGCGGCGGCATCATCCACGACGGCTATCTCTCGAAACGTTGAAGATTCCTTTGTGATCGGGTAGACGAGGCCGGCCACCACCATCGCGAGCAGGAGCGAGAGCGAGAGCGAGCGAGCGAGCGAGCAGGAGCGAGCGAGCGAGCGAGCAGAGCAGCGACGACTGGATCGGGGCGAGCGAGCACTCTCGTAACGACGCTTCGGCTGTTTCGTCGGGATTTGGCCGACACGGCGCCTTTTTCGAGGCGCCCGCCGCGGGGCGTGATCAGACGGTCAGTCCTCTGAAGAAGAACGACCGCCGTTCTGAGTCCTGTCAGTCCTCTGAAGAAGAACGACCGCCGTTCTGAGCGTGACGACGATTCGGCGAGTAGACAATTATAGAGGCCCGTCTTATTGACTTCACTTCGACGTACGACGACGCACAAAAGACATGCAACATCCTGAACATCAACAGCGGCCAAAAATCTGGCAAGGGCTGGCATCACGACAACCCGACCGAGGGCACCAAGGTCATCGGCCAGAATTTCAGGGCAGAATACGGGTCGGGTCATCGGCTACGTCATGCAGGACGGCGCGCGCGGAAGCTTATGCGCACGCCGCGGCGAGCACGAGATGTGAAAGCAGCAACGGTCGACGCGTCGCAACCTCACGCTGATTGCGCCCCTCAGGTCAAGAGTCTCCAGGAAGTTAACGGCAAGGTGAAGGAAGTCGTACTCCAGCAACAAGACGCAACCTGGTGGAGCTCCTGCGCAACTTTCGCATCGATGCGGTCGCCAATCTCTTGAAGATGGCGGCACTCTCTTTGCCTACAACACAAGCGACGAGTACATGTACTGCAAGCCGCACCTCGATAAGTCCAAATCTGATATCCGATTTATGGCCCGGTTAACCTAGACGCCCTTCACGGGGCTCAAGGCCAATAAGCGGGTGCTTTATGAGGAATGCATTGGCACCGCAGAGGCGCTGCTCGCGGTTTCACAGCGAGTGCGAGAGGCTCGAGGCCAGTGGCGAGGCACGCCCTCGCGGCCGTGGGCGTCCAAAGCACTGGTACCGATTGCAACCTGGCCATCCGCTGTTTGCATCGCACGTGCTCACAAAGGACGAGCTTCCACCTCGCGTGCACCCTGCTGGGTGGCACACGGCCAGAGGTGGGGGCGCTTCGAGACGTGGCTCCGAAAAATGGTGCAAGAGAACGCGAGCGGGACTGGCTCAAACGGCTACGTGCTCCTCGAGCTTTACGATGAGGTTGATCTCGGCGGGCTCGTCCTCTTCATCGCGTCTGCGCGGCGATGCGAGGTTGGTAATAGGATGGAGAGGATCTCGCATTACATTCGCGACGCTGCCCGTTCGACGTGGAAGGGGGTACAAGTTAACCAGCATCTGAGGGCGTGCTTGGCGCGCACGGACCCGGTCACACCCATTGAGGCGACAGAGAAGCAGCCGCACAAAGCAGCTGCACGGCCGGGTGCTCGTGTGCGCAGAGCAGGAGGGCGTTAGTAAGGGCGTCCGCGAGCTTTGGCTCAGCGTGGCTCGGGGACAAGACTGCGCACAGTACCGTGCGCACGCCGTCGCCGCATGGCATGCCCTGACGGCTGTGCCCGTCCAGCCTCTCGGGGTGGTGCGCCTCTACCACGCCGCCAGGGGCGCGGCGGTAGCGCGGCGGGCTGCGGAGCAGCTCACGGGCGACGCGCAGGACCTGGCCAGCAGCTCACGGGCGACGCGCAGGACCTGGCCAGAGGCCAGTTGACCGTCGACTATCGCTTCACACATGCTCCTTAGCAGCCCTGCTTGCTATCCCGCACCTTCCCCCAAACTTCCCCGCTTCCCCCTTTTCCCCTTTCCACTATGGTTTGCATGCCGGAACCCTCACAAAAGACATCACTCGACATTCACACTTTCCGTCACGCCTTCCCCGGTCCGACTGCCTTTTGTGTCCATGTTCGTGTGGCAATCGGGCGCGGCCGACTGCTTTCGTTCGCCGAAATGTTGCCATTCGTCTCGTCAAGCTGCTCCATAAACGCGGAGGAAGGCGTGGCTTGCGCGTGGGTCGGCCTGCACGAGGGCGAGCGTTGGGTGCGGCTCACCAGCCCGGACGAGCAGCGACTCGACGCGGCCGCCGCCGAGGACCCGACGGCAACTGTGGCGATGCTCGGCGGACGCGTGCGCCTCGGAGCACGCCTCGAACCTGGCGCAGTGCACGGGCCCTCATTGTGACCGGCCCTCGCCCATTGAATTGCCATCTCTTCCTCACGCGTGCGCTGTTCCGTTTTCTCTGCCATTTTCCAGGCCGAGGCATGCCTGCGCCTCGATGGCGACAGCAGCAAGGTGATTGTCGGCGCCATCCACCAGCGCTACCTCGCTCGGCCGCCGCTGCCCATATCGCGCTCCCGCTGGTGCTACACGGGAACTAACGGCCTGTGGACGCCCTTCAGCCGCGACGACGACGCTGCGCTCGAGGCGCTGCTGCAGCAGCTTCTGCAGCCGAGAGAGGGAGGCCCGTCGCCGGCCAGTGCTGCCGCCGCCGCGGTGACCAGCGCCGGTGGCAGCTCTGATGAGGAGCCGAGGGCAGCGGCAATGCCGCTCGACTCTGCATCATGTACGAGCGCCGCTGGCTCGGCGGCGCTGGGCGTCGCTACCGCCCCGGAGGGGGAAGCTGCGAGTGGTGATGGCGATGACGATGGCCGTGGCGATGGTGGCACTGCCGCTCCGGCCGCCACCTTCGCCGCCGCCGTTTCCTCCGCCTTCTCCGCCGTCTCCTCTGCTGTCTCCTCCTCCTCCGCCATCTCCATCACCACCGGCGTCGTCATCGGCGGCGGCGGAGGAGGAGGCGAGGGCGGCGGCGGCGGCGGCAGCAGCGGCGGCGGCGGCGGCAGCAGCGCCGGCGGCGGCGGCGGCAGCATCAGCAGCACCAGCAGCACCGCCATCACCAACAGCACCAGCGTGCAGCAGCTCAGCACGCAGCGGCGGCAGGTGGAGGGAAAGCTCAGCGATTGGGAGGAGCAGTTCAGACACTTGCATGCTCGCGTCGCCACCGACGCAGATCGTCAGCACAGCAAACAGCATCGCGAGTTGCGTTGCCTGCTCGATGACATTGACGCCTTGATCAGGGCACTGGAGAGCAGAGCTCCTCCCGCTGCGGCTGACGCGTCGCCGCCATCGCCCTCCGCCATGAGCGCCGTGCCGGGCGCGACGGGTGCGATCACCGTCTTGGGCGGTGCGTACAGGGTGAACATCAGCGTCGCGCCCGGTACGGCGGCCTCCGGTGGGATGACAAGTTCCATCACCAGCTCCCTGAGCAGCACCATCACCATCTCCCTGAGCGGCGCGAGCAGTGCGAGCGGCAGCGGCGTGCGTGCGGCGGTGAGCGCGATGATGACTTCCACAGCCGAGGTGGTCACATGGGGCGCATCGCTCTGGGGCGCCTCCTCGTGCTCCATCGGACGCGGCTGGGCAGGTGAGAGTCGGCCAGCACCGAGTGAGGATGAGATCCGTTACGAGCAGACTCGCCCCGCCACCCTCGCCTTTGTCGTCCATGGTGTCGGCGAGTCGCTCTGGTCGACGACGAATCCATTCAACTTCAACGAGTTCAACTCCTCGGTCGATAAGCTGCGTGCGAACGCAGCCAAGTCGGCCGCATTCGCGCAGACTCTCGCCGACGAGGCTGCCGGGTTGGCGTCGAAGGAATGCACTGGGGGTATCAGCGGCGGCGGCGGCAGCGGCGGCGGCAGCGGCGGCGGCGGCGGTGCGCCGCTCAGCCGTGTCGAGTTTCTCGGAGTCGGTTGGCACCACAGCAAGGGCGGCGACGCATGGAGGCGGCGAATGGCCTCGGTGACACTCCCCTCGATCCCAACGCTCCGTCTGGTCACCAATGAGGTCCTATGCGATGTCTTGCTCTACGAGCAGCCCTCGACACGTGCGGCCATACAGCTCGCGGTCGTGCGCGGCATCAACGAGCTCGTGCATGCATGGCGGCGGTACAACCCCGGCTTTGACGAATCGGGCGGCCGTTACATCCTCATTGGGCACTCCCTCGGGAGTCTGATCTCTTTCGATGTCCTGTGCTCCCTCGGCATCGTCGACGGCACATGCGCGACGCCGCATCCAGCTGTGAACGCGCCGCATCCAGCTGTGAACTCGGTCGGGCGGACGCTCACACCGGGGCGCTCACTGCCCGCGGCAGCGCGACCCGCAGCGTGGGAGTCTACGCCTCCTCCCGCTACGCCTCCTCCCGCTACGCCTCCTCCCGCTATGCCTCCTCCCGCTATGCCTACGGTGGACGAGCTGAACCGAGATCGAGGTGACGAGCTCATCCGAGATCAAGGTGACGAGCTCGCACAGGTGGTGGCGGCCTCTGCGGTATCGTCGGCTCTGATGGACCCTAATATGGCAAGTGCTATTGATGACACTTGCACAGTCGACCCCGCCAGTGACACCAAGCCTCAGAGCAACATGCCCCTCACCAGCACCGGAACTGGCACCTGCGCTGGCACCGGCATCGGCACTGGCACCGACATTGGCACCGGCACCGGCACCGTTACATATGCCGGTGCCGCCAAGGCTCGAAGGAGACGCACCTTGTTCGCGGCCGCCGATGGGAGCAGCCACTCGCTGCTGCGCGCCCAGACGAGCGCCTGGTACGCGGCGCTCCCAGGCGCCCATGACGACGCGCACGCGCCGGACGAAGACATTGATGGTAGCGGCCATGGGGCAGCACCGTCCAAATCGGGACCTTCCAAATTGGGACATTCCAAATTGGGCGGCGCGACGGTTCGTGTCGAGGCGCTGCTAGAGGCTTTCTCCCACACGCTCAAGATCTTCGAGGCTTTCGGACCACTGCTGCTGCTCGTCGTGAAGAATGACGAGGCGAACCTTGAGAAGATGCAACGGGCGTGGCGCGATCTCGAGGCGGCAGATGGCTCGCAACGGCTGATCTCGCTGCGCGAGCTCCTCGAGGCGGAACGCGCGAGTGGCATCCATCGAGCGGGGGGCGTCCTCGCCGACCCCTCGGCCGCCATCGCCCTCGTGTGGCTCCGACGCTCGCTCGCCTTTCAGAACGCCGTCTTCGCGGGGATGGTCGAGGACCGCGCTAGCCTCTTGAGCACCCTCGCGCGCGATGCGTACCAGACGCACCTCGAGCACTTTCACAACTTTTGGCTCAAGAACGCCTTCCGAGCGGGCCTCTCGACGATGCCGACGCGCGAGGACTTTTTGCCCCGACTCGGTCTAAATATGGCAAGTGACGAGGGGTGCGAGCGACTGTGCCCTAATTTGGAAAGGGACGAGGAGCGGCTCGTATACGCCGAGATGGCCGAGCTCGTCGAGATACAGAATCTCGTGGGCGCCGAGTTGAGCCGGCTGATGGTCGAGCTCGATCTCGACGATCTCCGAATGGTCGGCGGCTCTGAAGCTGCGGAGGTGGGCTCCATGACTTTCACAGCGGAGATGGTCTCATGGGGCGCATCGCTATGGACAGCTTCGGAGTTGGCTGTACCTCCGCTGACCCCGTCCGCCGAAGCTACTACTGCTGCTGCTGCTGCTACTACTACTGCTGCTGCTGCTGCTACTGCTACTGCTGCTGCTACTACTACAACGTCCCCTCCGCTGACCCCGTCCGCCGCGCGCACCGTGCTGGCGTCGCCCAGCGCAGCACCCACCACGCCGACGCCTCCGCCGCCCGCGCCGCTGCCTCCGCCCCCCGCGCCGCCGTCCAAGCAGCATCCATCGTACGCTCCTCTGCTGAGTACGCCGCCGCCGCTCGGCTGCCCTCCGCTCGAATGCGCCTTTGCAGCGCTGCTCACGCTCGGGAGCCCAATTGGCTGCTTCCTATCGGTGCGCGGGCAGAAGCTGGGTCGCTCCTTTCTCCTCCCGCGCCGGCTCGGCCGCCGCCCGACGGCCGTGTTCAACGTCTTCGCGCGTAACGACCCTATCGCCTACCGTCTGGAGCCGTTGCTTCTCGAGGACGACGAGGAGGAGGAGGACGAGGCGGAGGCGGAGGCGGCAGGTGGAAGCAGCAGCAGCATGGGAGGTGGCGCGGCCGACACGGGGGCTGGCCGCACTGGCAGCGGCGTCACCCCTAGAGACCGCTCACCCCCGCTCGAGCCCCCGCCCCCAGTATACGTCCCCTATGCGGGCGACCGGCATGGGAAGCGACTGCACATCAAGCTCCGCCAAGCGACCAGCGCGTACCTGCACGACGCTTGGGAGGTGAAGAGCCGATTCTACCACAACGTCTTCGAGTACGTCCCTTCCGCGGTCTCCGGCTACGTGCCGTCGGCATTGTCCGGCTGGTTTGGCGGCGGCGGCGGCGGCGCTTGCGCGAACTCCGCGGCCTCCACCGGTACCCACGCCGCCGCCGCCGGCGACCCCGCCGATGCCGCTGCTGCTCCTGCCCCCGTCCCCGCCCCCGCCCCCGCCGCCAGTTCGGTCGTCTGGTCGCTCAACGGCGGCGGGCGGGTGGACTACCAGCTGCAAGAGAGTGAGCTTGAGCATGCGTCCGAGTACCTCGCGGCTCTCAAAGCTCATAACGGCTACTGGAGCAACCCCGACGTGGCCGCGTTTGTGGTGCACGAGGTCGTCGGCTCCCTCGCAAGCCACACGAACCCTTGGACCCCATCGAAAGACCCCCCGCCCGCCTCCGTCGGCCGAAGCGAGAGCTCGCACAGCGTAGACTGTAGACTGTAGTGCGATTTGAGTCTCGTTAGCTTGGGACTTGTAGTTCGGTTGTACCAGGGTTGTACTGTGTTAGGCTCTATAGACCGGACGTTGCGGTTCACCTCGCATTCGCGCGGTTCCGCGCCGCGCTGAATAATAGAATATAAAATCGAACCGAACGGTAAATCGAACCCATGCGATGAACAATCCCTCTCGCTGTACACTCGCAATCTTCTGCCCAAGAGCAGGCCTCGAGCACAGCGTC
Source organism: Chrysochromulina parva (assembly GCA_002887195.1). Classification (NCBI taxonomy): domain Eukaryota; phylum Haptophyta; order Prymnesiales; family Chrysochromulinaceae; genus Chrysochromulina; species Chrysochromulina parva. The sequence continues at coordinate 12,071 of PJAB01000746.1, read as the reverse complement.
CACCCCCACAAAATAAGCGAAGCGAAGCCGCGGCCACATCAAGCGGGACCGCTCAGCGCTCACCCGTCACCCGGACCAGTGACAGCCTCGCCTGCGGCCCGCGTCAGCTGGTGCTGCTCGTTTGGAGCTTCGGCAGCACATAGTCGGCTGCGTACGCGGCCACTATCGAGTCGGCACTCTCATCGCGCGGCAGACCGGCACTCACGGCGCGCGCGCCGTCGGCGCGGCTCCCCATTCCGCGCACGATGCGTGTGGCCACCTCCTGTTCACGTGAGGTCACTGTGCCGATTGGCAGCCCGTGGCGCGCGGCAAATGATTGTGCGGCTGCATGCATCTCCGCGACCGAGAGGGACAGGGAGGGGAGCATGAGGGTGCGGTCGGCGCCGAGAGCGCGCCCGTCCACCTCGTTGAGCATGGCTGCCACGCTCCCCACCACCGTCTGATAGGATGCGACAGGTAGCCTCGCCTCGAGTGGTATCGGTATGGTCACGTCCAGCCCCTTGAGAGGATCGCGCACCACTGTAGACCAGGCTCCCGTGAGAGCGGCGTTGGGCACGCCCGGGCGCACCACGATCACAGGCAGCCGCAGCCCACGCGCGTCAACCCAGCCGCGCCGCGCGTAATCATTGATCATCAGCTCGCACACTGCCTTGTGGAATCCGTAGGTGTTGCCGGGCAGCAGCTTGGTGCTGTCGTCCGCGATGCGTCCCTCGGGCACCGGGCCGAGTGTGGCTGTCGAGGAGGTGAAGAGGAAGCGCGCGCCGGGTGCGCTCGCCTTCACCGCCTCGAGCAGAGCGCGCTGCCCTTCCACGTTCACTCTCCAGCCACGGTCCGGGTCGGCCTCCGTGTCGCCGGACACCATCGAAGCGAGGTGGACGATGGAGAGGTCGTCGTCGTCGATGAGCTCGGCAGCGATTCCCTCCTCACCCAGGTCGCCCGTCTTGATGGCCACGCGCGGGTCCTCGCGCAGCTCCTTGGGCACAGACGCTGCGCCCGCACTGATGGCCGCCGGTATGTCAAACAGCGTGATCTTCTTGATGGAGACCGGCTGCTTGAAGAGTGGGCTCCACACAACGCCGCGGCGCAGCAGCGCCGATGCTGTCTGCAGCCCGAGGAATCCCAGCCCGCCCGTGATCAAGAGCGACATCGCCGACGCGGAGCAACCTCTCGCGATGGAGGCAAAAAGGCCCGATACGGCGCTAACGAAACTAAATTATACTCTTCGCGCGCCACTTCTTTCCCAGCTCCTGCATGATGCGCTGGTGCGTCACCCTCGGCCACCGCCTCCGCAAGGGCGCGTAAGCCTCTTGCACATACTTTGCGAACGCAGGCGGTGGCTTGGCCGGCTTGATCGGGGCACCGTCGTGACCCAAGGCGCCGTCAAAGTGGAGCGTGCCACCGCATCGGCACACCCGCGTGCGCAGGTCGAGGGAGCGCGAGTGACGGCCATAGTGCTGTCCGCACTCGACGCACGAATAGCGGTAGCGGCAGGACACCTCGTAAGTGTGGCGCGTGGTGATCTGGATGTCGGGCACGCGCATCTCGAGTTGGCGTGCCCACAACTGAAACGCTGAGCCGTGCGGCGGCCGTGCGTTGCCCGTGATCAGCCACTGCGCGGCATGGCACATCTCATGGGCGAGGGTAGTGCGCAGCCGGTCGGAGGAGTCTAGCACCCGCGGAGATAGCTCGATGGAAGCCACCCTCGTTTTATTCGCCAGCGAGATGAAGTGGCAGCGACCGGCCGTCCGCCGCAGCCTCGCATTCCATGATAGCGAAATATCAGGCGGCAGCTGGCCATCGAAGGCCAAGTGGTTGAGCTCCGAGAAAATGCGTGGCGCAGCCGCTCGCAGCGCAGCCCGTGAGGTGCTACGAGTCGGCGCTGCGCGTAAGTGCGACGACGGCTCGTCCGCTATCGCTTCGTTTGCTTCAGTGACGAGCGCCCTCTGCAAGGTGCGCGGGCAGCGTGGCGTCGCAAGGATGGGCAGAAATCTTGCGAGAGCGGCTCGCATAATGACGACGATGTGAAGGCCTATGCGAAGGTGTGAAAATGTGAAGGTGTGAGATAAACACGAACGTGAATGTGGTTGTGATTACACATGTTGGTTGTGAATGAATGACACGTGTCGCCGCCAAGTTCCAGGGTCCAATGCCGACCGTGGGTCTCGTGGGCAGCCGCAAGATCGACGAGGGTCTTCAGTCGACCAACAAGAAGACGGTGACCGACTTTGCCTTCCCCAAGGACTCCCGCAAAGCCAGCGAGATCAAGGCGCTCCCAGAGGGCTCAATTGGCTACAAGGGCCGCAAGGATGGCGACTCGTACACGACGGGCGTCGAGAACACCCAGCTGTGAGTGCTTCCCCGCCCTCTGCCCGCCTATGGCCCGTGGCCAGCGAATGCGCACAATCGCAGCCGTTTACGCCACCGCTCACACTCTGCTGCCGCTGCTGCATGTGTCGTGAGAACAGATCGAACCTTTTCTTTGTTCTCCTTGCGTCGGTCCTCGTGACGCTATCGCTGTCGTACTTTCAATGAATCGTCTGGAGCTACCTACCGTGTTGGGTGTTCGACGCTCAGGTGCCCGCGGCTATGTTGCACCGCTCGCACGCGCGCGCATCATTCTTTCGCGCGTTTCGGTAGCGCCAGCGCAGGATAGGAAGGTGAGAGCATCAGGGCCATCAGCATGAAATAAATTAGATGTCGCGCTGTCAACCGGAGCAACCACCACGCACGCACCACGTATGCCAATTACACACAGCACATTTTGTGCGCGCGCGTACAGACATAAAAGTCGGAGAGGGGTGGCGCGCCGGGGTCGTGGGGCCGCCAATTTGGGGGGCCGGCGACCGGCCGGGCGTATCGGCCGCTATCGGGCTATCGGCCGACACCTCCGCGCGGATCGCCGATCACGAGCGACGAGGCGTAGGGCGGCGTCCCCGTCCGGCGCGGGCGGCGTGTGCCGCGCTGCCGCCTTTGAGGACCTTTCATGCGTGCGACTCCGATTGCCTAGGCGAGGCTTGGCGAGGCGCGCGCGGGGGGGGTACCGGCTACCGCCTACGCGGCGCTGAAGCCGAGCCGTACCGCCGCATCAACATGCATGCATTCGAATACACCAACACGGTCGAGTTTCGTCAGCCAAAGACGACCGAGGAGGCGTTGGGGTTACGCACACCACCCTGCAACCCCATGCGCTCGGGTGGCGCCCAGCCCGCCGCATACCCTCCCGCCGCATGCTGCTGCTGCTGCTGCCCTCCTCCGGACAGACCACTCCCATAGGTTGGCGCTCTTGGCGGCGGCTGCGCACTCCCATCTCCGAGTTGGAAGACGGATCGTCCACCTGGCGGCATAGTGACCCGGGAGCTCGTGTAGTCGAGCACGCCGGCGCTCGGCCGCCGGAAATTACCTGCCGCTGGCTGCCCAGCAGGTGGGGTCGAGCTACAGTTCTTTAGGATCCCTCGCGGCTGCTGCTGCTGCTGCTGCTGCTGCTGCTGCTCCTGCTGCTGCTGCTGCTGCTGCTGCTGCTGCTGCTGCTGCCGCCGCCATTGCTGCTCTCGTAGCTGCTGCTGCTGCTGCTGCTGCTGCATTGCGTGCTGCTGCTGCTGCTGCTGCTGCTGCTGCTGCTGCTGCTGCTGCCGCTGCTGCCGCTGTTGTTGCATTGCGTACTGCTGCTGCTGCTGCTGCTGCTGCATCGCATAGATCTGCTGTGCTTGCATCTGGTCGCGCTCCTCGGCCTGCTGCAGCCGGCCGAGAAAAGGGTCGCTCATGCCGCCGCCGCTACCGCGGCGGCCCGCATCACTCGGCGATGCTCCACTGCCAAAGATGCCACCCTCGATGCTCGGCTTGCACTGCCACGACAAATGACGTGACTCGAAATCGCGCGGCTTCTCAGCGAAGGAGTCGTTAGGCGCAGCAAGTGGCAATGAGTGTGCGTTATGAGCCGTTCCCAGCACCGGGTCAAAACGGCCGTAACCATTTCGGCTGTAGTCTGTCTCCTGTTTCGACGGCGACCAAGATGGCTCAGCCGCCGCGCCGAAAACTGCGCGTGGCACACGGAGCGTGCAGTTCACTGTGAGGGCGAGGTCTTTCCGCGGAGCGCGATGGATCGGTGTATCCGCAAGCGTACTCCCGCCGGGTATCGAGGATTCACTGCCTCGTCCTCCGCCCTGGATGCTTGGTCGGCCGGCCTCTGGCGACCATCGTCCAGCCATCTCGTTTTTCGCGTCTACTGGTGATCATCCGTTACGAAACAGAGGAGGAAAAATTGGTTGACGAAACCTTCCGAAGCCGCGCTCGCTCCGCTCCTGCTCAGCTTCACTCACTCAAGAAGAGCGGCTTGTACACCTCCGGCATGAAGTCACTCTCCCTCCCGGACTCGGTCTCGAACATCGACAGATCGCACTCGGCATGAGTCCATTTCCAGCCTTCGCGGTCGTCAACATTGAGGGGCTTGCCCTCGGTGGCGTCAACGTCCGAGAGGAAGAGACGAAGCCGGTTCCCAGGCTGGATGGCCTCCTCGGGTAGCGCAATCTCCTCACTGAGCGGCACGATGAGGTAGCAGAAGCCCTCGCCCAGGGCATCTGGAGCACTCGCCATGACTTCCAAGATGGTGTTGAACGCGTCGGCCACGGAGATCAGTGGAAGCACGGGCTTCCATACGCTCCTGCGGATGGCCAAATCCACCGCCTCGTCACTCCCAACCTCCGCCTCCTTGGACCCGAACGTCTTGGGAAGGAGCTGGGTGTACGCCGACAGACGCAGATCATTGATGGGAATGTCTCCAAATGTGAGCCACGTCTTCGCTAGCGGCAGGGAATTCACTCCGCGGTTGTACCATAGTCGCCGTCCACCATCACTTCCGACCGTGGTCGCGGTGGTCGGGAACAGAAAGCGAGGAACACCATTCTTGAGAACCGCTCCCAGCGCTGCGCGGCTCTTTGGCATCGCCAAGCCCTGCGGAAGCCATAGCTGTTCAAACGTGAGCGGGTTCACCCAACCACCTTTTTCGTCCTCGGCCATGGTCCCGGCTATGCATGTGACGGTGCTCGCATCACCTGGTGCGATCCACACTGGCCATCGGGCAACGCTGCTTAGCGGAAGCGTTTGCGTAACAAGACTGCTTGACCCGATCGACACACTTCGCAATGTCGGCTCCGGAGGCATCGGAAGAGTGCCCACTCGTAACCCATGGGCAACGGCGAAGCAGAGACTCAGGCGAAGGCTTCCTTGCGGCATTATATGAAAAATCTCGTGAAATCACGTGAGACGCGGGCGACGAGTCGCACCAGAACTGATGGATTTCAGATCACCACCTCTCGAGAAAGAAGAAACGAGGGGTGGGAATTGAGACCTGGCGACACGTGGCCCGACGCGTCCATTCAGATCGGCCCGGTCATGCCATTCCACTTGATCGGCCTCGGCCTCGCCGATGAGGAGGTGAGCTATATCCGAGGCTGCAAGCACCACGAAATCCCCTGCCCCTTCGAAGAATATTAGCGCACACTCACCTCTCGTTCGGCCTGCTCCATGCCTTGACCACCTCAGGACATTACGCTCAAGGGCCTGCGCGCCGTCCAAAAGTGCTCGGCTGTGTATCTCGAAGCGTACACATCCATTCTCGGCGTGCCACGCGCGCGCCTCGAGGAGGCGTGGAGCATCAAGATCGAGGAGGCGCCGCGCGAGCTCGTCGAGTCGGAGATCGAGCCCATCCTCGAGCGTGCGCGGCACGAGGACATCGCCATGCTGGTCGTCGGCGACCCGTTCGGCGCAACCACGCACTGCGACCTGCTCGCGCGTGCGCGTGAGCTTGGCGTGACGACCCACGTGGTGCACAACGCCTCGATCATGAACGCGATCGGCTGCTGTGGCCTACAGCTCTATCGCTTCGGCGAGACCATCTCGATCCCCTTCTTCTCGCAAACGTGGCGGCCAGACTCGTTCTATGCCAAGGTGGCTGCCAACCGGCGGGCCGGCCTGCACACGCTCGCGCTCCTCGACATCAAGGTGCGTGAGCCGACGATGATCAGCCTGGCCAAGGGCAAGAAGCCCGAGTACTTGCCTCCGCGCTACATGTCCATACGGCAGGCAATCGGTCAACTGCTTGCCGTCGAGGCAGAGCGTGCGGAGGGAGTGTGTCCGCCCGAGGCGCGCGCCATTGGCGTGTCGCGCGTGGGCCATGCCGACCAGCAAGTGGTCACCGGCACGCTCGAGGAGCTGCGTGCGGTCGACTTTGGCGGTCCATTGCATTCACTGGTGCTCATCGGCACCCTTGGTCTCGATGAGTCCGAGCTGCTCGGTGCGTTTGCGATGGCGGCGGCGGTGGCGGCGCGGCTGGACGGTGCGGCAGCCGCCGCCGAGGACGAGGCGGCCGCGCGCGCCGCCGCTGCGCACGCGGGCGAGCGCTTTCAAGTGGATGATGCCACCGACGACGACGACCACCACCACAACGAGGACGAGCCTATTGTTTCTGCTGCTTCGATGCCCTCGGCTTTGCCTACCGCACCGTACGAGCCGGCATTCGACCTCAAGGCGCTCAAGGAGCAGGAGGCGGCGGAGATGAAGAAGAAGATTGAGGAGAACGCTCTCAAGGCCAAGCAGAAGGAGAAGGAAGAGGACGAGAGGATCGCCAAGATGCAGGCGCTCGAGGCCCAGGGCGTCAAGGTGGCGGGCGGCATGCACAAGTTTGACGCGTCCGAGGTCGACGTGAATGGTGGGACGGCGACGGCCGACGAATTTTTGGACGCCTTTGGCTTTGACTGAGGGCCGGTTTTTGGGATGCCTTTGGCTTTGACTCGACTGAGGCCCGCGGCTGCGCTCAGGAATCACTCTCACAGTGAGGATGGTGGCTCTGGCTGCGCCTACGGCCTAGAAGGTCTCGTCTAGTGGCTGGCGGCGCATGATACAATGACGTAGGCTTATGGTACTGATGTAACCGTCGCGCGTCATGTATCTTGTATGAGAGCGACGGGTCTGCTTCATTATTATTACGTCCTCAAATGCGTGTTACAAGCGTGCCCGATCCACGCCACCGGGTCGTCCGCGTCCCCGCTACTCATCTCCATCAATGGCATCGTCGTGGTCGACATCTTCAGATGCGTCGACCGCACCCTCCGTCGAGGTGGCCGCCGTCATCACGTGCGCAAGGCCATCCATCTCACCTAGCAGCAGCTGCTCCACTAGCCGGTGCTGCTCCGCTACCACCTCCCCCTCCTCCTCCTCCGCCGCCTCCTCCTCCTCGACCAAATTGATGGGCACTCCCGCGTTCGCTCCGATCTCCCTGAGTGCGGCTGCACGCGCCGGCAGAGGCGGCGCCGTGGCGGGCGCTGTGAAGAAGCGGCTCGTCGCACCGTCACACACGTGGCCAAGGGCGTCGAGCCGACGTACCGCTCCGGCTGCCAGCAGCAATCCGCTCGCCAGACCTGTGCTGGTAGCGGAGGCGGAGGCGGCGGCGGCGGCTGCGGAGGAGGAGGAGGAGGAGAGAGCTGCCGCCACGCCGGTCGTAGCACAGGCCTCCGCGCGCCCCTCGAGCGTCTCACCGAGCACTCGCGACTTGCGCTTGAGGGCCGCCCACAACGCCTCGTCGAGTGTGCCCGCCCCGAGCAGATAGGTCACTTGCACGCGCGCGGCCGTCTGCCCGATCCGATGCACACGGTCCTCGGCCTGCAGCAGCGCAGCTGGGGTCCAGTACAATTCGAGGAAGACAACGTGCGAGGCCGCCGTGAGCGTCAGGGCGGTGCCACCGGCCGAGATGGCGATCAGGGCCACGCGGCACTCGGCGCTTTGCTGGAAGCGAAGCACGGCCGCATGGCGCGCTGCGGGCGGCGTCGCGCCATCAATCCGAATGTGTGCCACACAAGCCAGCGCGCCCTCCTCCACTCCATCAAGCACCGCCAAATGATGACCAAATAAGAGGACTTTGGGATGGGAGGCTCGTGACGCCACGAGAGTGCGCACGTATTGGATGAGAGCGGGCAGCTTGGAGATGCCGGTGTCCTGGTACGCGCTCAGCAGCAGCGCGCGAGTCTCGCCAGTGCCACCGCCGCCGCCGCCCCCGCCGCCAGTGGTGCCTCCGCCCCTGCCGCCACCATCCCCGCCGCCACCCCCCCCGCCAGCACCACCCCCGCCAGCAGCATGAGCGCCGTGACGAGCGCCACCCACCCCCTCGCCCGCGTCGAGGAGCTTCTCGAGCCTTCGCACGTCGCCCTCGCCCGCATTGCACGGGAGCAGCAGCACCTCCCTCCGCTTGGGAGGCAAGTGCGCGAGCACCTGATTCTTGGTCCTTCGGAGCGCGACGGTGGCAAACATGACCGTATGGAGCTCGGCCAGGTTCGACGCTCCACTCACGTCCAGACCGTAGCGCGTGCGCTTGGCATCGCAGAAGCGGTGTGCAAAGCCAGTCCAACTGCCAAAGACCTGGGGCGCGAGGACATGCAGCTGCGTGTAGAGCTCTGACGGCGATGAGAGCGCGGGAGTGCCCGAGAGCAACAAGGCTCGCGAAGCTTGCGCTAGGAGGGGGAGCACAACGCGCGTGCGCTGCGCCGTGCGAGACTTGAGATACTGCGATTCGTCACACACGATCACGCGCGGTGCGAGCAAGCTGAGCGCCGCGGAGCAGCGCACGGCGAGGTCGTACGAGAGCACATGCACGAGGGCAGAGGGCGCGAGAGATGGCGGTGCCGATGCGCCCGCATCGTCGAGAGCATCGGCGTCGTCGTCGTCGTCGTCAGCGGCGGTGGCGGCGCTTGCCGAGAGAGGTACGTGCACGCGCACGCCCGCATCGTACGCTAGCTCGGGCAGCCAGCGCAGCAGCTCGTCCCGCCATTGGAAGCGTGCGGCCGACGGGCATAGGACCACGGCGGGCCACTCGTCACGGTACAGAGCGAGGGCTCCGATCGCTTGGAGCGTCTTGCCTGATGAGGGAGGCCATCAGAGGCCACCAGAAGCCATCAGAGGCAATCAGAGGCCATCAAAAGCCATCACAGGCCACCAGAGGCCATCAGAGACCATCAGAGGCCACCAGAGACCACCAGAGGCCACCAGAGACAGACCATCAGAGGCCACCAGAGACCACCAGAGGCCACCAGAGACCATCAGAGGCCACCAGAGACCATCAGAGGCCACCAGAGACGGGGTTGGTCCGACCGCTTGGGGTCGCTTACCCACTCCCATCTCATCAGCTAGCAGCAATCAGAGGCCATCAGAGGCAATCAGAGGCCATCAGAGGCCAACAGAGGCCATCAGAGGCCATCAGAGGCCATCAGCTTACCCACTCCCATCTCATCAGCTAGCAGCGCGCGCCCGCGACGGCGCGCGATGAACTCGATGCCCTCGGCCTGGTGCGGTGCAAGGGCAGCGCGTAGTCCCTCGGGGAGACGGTCCAGAACGGTGCTGCGGCCGCTCGCCTGGCGGCCCGAGGTGGCGGGGGCCAGGGTCGCAGCCGCGAGGATCGGGCGTGGTATCTGCACCAGAGTGAGTCGCCAGTGCGACGGGGCGCCGCTGAGCGAGCCGAGCACGGCCTCGTACGCGCTCAACGAGTACGCCGCCACGATGACGCCGGCGTCACGGCTGGCGCTGCCCTCGAGGCGCAGCCGTTCCTCTGGCGGCAGAGCCACCACAGCCACCGAGTCGAGGAGCTGCTGTACGTGGGAGTGCGCGCGAGAGCAGCGCACGGCGAACGCCGTGGGCGACAGCAGCGAAAGCGTGACGGTGATTGGCGATACAGCGGCGTGCGAGGCCGAAGGTGCCGCGTTTGCAGCAGCTTGCGATGCAGGCGCACCGAAGCCCGGTGGCAGTCTTCGTGGCACCTTGGCTGGGTGTGAGCCGACCGACGCGAGTCTCGACGGCACTGGCTGAGAAGATGCACTGCCGCCGCCGGCAGAGCTACTGGGGTGCGTCTGTGGCACAGCCACGGGCCTATCGGGCGAGCGGCGCTTGTTCGTCGCCGAGAAGTTGCTCGGCAGCACTCGCCTTGACTCCGCCATTAAGGTGTGAACGCCGTCGTGGGCACGCACACGCAACCCAAAATCCTCAAGCCGTGGTGCCGCACGACATCTGGGGAATCGGAAGACAGAACAGTTTTTCTACAACCTCAAGGGCTCACGCGACACCTCAAGGGCGCACCTCATGGCACAAGGCTCAAGGGCGCGCTATGGAGACTCCTCAAGGGCGCGCGCTCAGAAGAGCTTCTGGCCGGTGACGGCCTCCTGCACCACCATGCCCGCAATTGCGATCATGGCGAGGCGCCCGTTGTTGAGCTCCTTGGTCTGCATCTCCATCAGCTCCTTGGGCTCCTTGGGCTTGAGACCGAGCGGATCGAAGCCGAAGTCGCCCGCGGTGTGCGTCGACTTGATGGCCCAGCCCTCGATGTTGGGGTCCTCGAAGGCCGGGAAGATGGAGAAGATCTCGATGACGGCGATGACAGCGACCACCACGGGCCAAAAGGTCTGCAGCGGCGTCTGCTGGAAGGCCGAGAAGGACGGCGCGTCGTCGGTGGCGAAGAGCGGATGCCATTGCTCAGCGACGGGGAAGCCGAAGGCCGCGAGCATTGCAACACGGGCGTGCTTCACCTCCACCTCGCGGTAGAAGCGCACCTTGCCTTCGGTCGCCGCGCCGTTGGCGCCATTGCTGCTCGCGCAAAAGCCCGCGGGGTCGAAGAAGCCAAGCGGGCCGGAGATGCCTGGCAGGGACTGCACGAAGGCGTTCGGATCAAAGTTGCCGGCGGTGGTGAGGTAGGTCGGATTTGCGACGGTGTCCGACAGCACGGGGACCTGCGCGTGCATGGCACGGGATGCGAGCTCGAGTCAGTGGTGATGGCGCTCGCGGATGCGCGCTCAGGATTTAGAAAGCGGGCAAGCATCGGCAGGAGTGTGGGCGATGCTCTCACCGCCTTGTTGATGCGATCAGCCAGGTCGTCGCGCGAGTCCATGCGGAGCGTCGAGCGAGACAGAGCAGACGTAGCGAACGCCGGCGCGGCGGCGCGAGGCATGAAGGACGCAGAGAGCATTATGCCGACGGACGAACGGGATGCAGAGTGTTGAATGGTAGTTTCTCGGTAGTTTTGTGCGGAGATGGATTGGCGGGTGTGGCGTGAAGCTGCAACGCCTGAAGGGCGAAGTGGATGACCTAATCCCCCTCGTAATATTAGGCGATGACACAGTGTGAACGCACAGTGCACAGAGCGGCGCTAGTACCGAGCGCCTCCCCACAGAACCCATTGACGAACCCAATGGCATCTGGCGACTCCTCCTTCCTCAGGAGATTTATTTAGCGTCACGTGACCGATGCGGATCGGCTACGATCACGCGACGATCGCTCTCGTGACGCTTGATAACAAGAAGAATACAGCAAGCGACAGGGGCAGACTGGTGCGGGCGATGGCTTGACTATATGCCTCGAAAGCGGCTTTCGAGTTCCGCACCGACTGCCGGCCCAGGCCCGACGCACCCCGTAACACCGTCATCAGGACGATGGGGTCGAGCGCTCCGCTCGAATTTCATCATGAAAATCGGAGCTACGCTCTCGAGATGTCGAGCGCAAGCCGCACAAGGAGGCGGAAGATGGTGTGGCAGGGTCGGCTTCTCAAAGGCTGAGCCTACAGAATCGCATCCAGCGGGGAGCGAAGGAGGCCTGGGAGACCGAGCTACTACGTGCAGGCGCGGCAGGCGCCATTCGAATCTCCGGGTCTGGTGCAGATACCAGCGGACGGTGGAGACTTGCGCTGACGGAGATGGTGCTGGGGGAGGGTGCCAGCTGCAGAAACTGGGCAAGGAGCGCTGCGTGGAAGGTAGGAGGGCGTTTTGGGGACGCCTTGGTGACCTTCGGCTCCTGGGAAAGATCTTCACAGCCTGGAGCTGCGCACTTCTGCACACCACGGTACGCCGGGCTATGGCGCTGCGGGAACTACGGCTTGCTAAGGATTTCGTCACGAGTGTCACGTCTGGAGAGAGGCGGCGTCTACGCAAGGAGGTGGAGAGGAGGCTGACAAAGATTGACGAAGAGCTGGCGAGCAATGCGCCCGGCGAGTGGCTCCGACTGCGGGCATGGGTGGCGTGGCGTATGGTGCTTGCGCAAGGGCTTGG
>PJAB01000745.1:0-21330 GCA_002887195.1 Chrysochromulina parva | reverse complement strand
AAGGGTCAGGTGCATACCGAGTACATACCGAGTGCAAGAGAGTACGGGCAGACAGGCATGCCGACACATGGGGGAGCAAGCTGCGGGCTAGGTATGGTAACGTGGCTGTAAGAGATTTGCATAATCATGGAAACACGAGCCGCTCGAGCAGCCAGCTCCTCGCGCGCACAGCGTGCCCTAGACGTGAGGACATGCAAACTTACAGTGTACGGAAGGGGGGGTTGCTGGTTGGTCCACACGTCCAATCAGTGGAGTTCGCGCGACCAAGATCACGTGCGGCGGAGCCCAATCACGACCCCGCGACCCAGAGCACTTTCCCCGAGCGCCGCGCACACTCACTGAAGTGCACTGTGGAGGACGCTCTACGCGCCACACCGCCTCAGCGTGCCGATCTCCGACGGGCGAGCTCTGCGTGCCGATCTCCGACGGGCGAGCTCAGCGTGCCCCGATCTCCGACGGGCGAGCTCAGCGTGCCGATCTCCGACGGGCGAGGAACGCCGCTGCGAGCAGCACGGTGGCGCCCAGGACAAGTGCACCCACGAGCACAGCCCGTCGTTCGTTCGGAGTGCGCAGCGGCGGCGGCTCCCGCTCAGAGCGGCGTGCTCGTTGCGGCGAGGGCTCTGTGGAATTGGAAGCCCACTCCGGCTGGCGCTTCTCCGCGCCGTTGGTCACTACAGCGTCGGGGGCCCTGCCAGTGGCGATCGCGTTCTTTCGAGGTACGACTTTGTGCACGCTGGCCACTGCAGCCGCCGTGCCGGCCTCAGCCCTGCTCGTCCTCGCCGTGTGTTTCGCACGAGCTGCCTTCTCCGCCTCCTCCTCAGCGATGAGGGCCGCAGCCGCTCTCTCCGCCGCCAGATCCTCCGCAGTTGGCTCGAGGGCGGCTGCAGAGGAGAGTTTGGCCTTGGCGCGCGCTCGGGCCTCGGACGATTTCGTACCTGATGAGGGAGCCAATCAGCATGCAATGAGGGAGGCAATCAGGCGCGCGTTCGGCCCTCGGACGATTTCGTACCTGATGAGGGAGCCAATCAGCATGCAATGAGGGAGGCAATCAGGCGCGCGTTCGGCCCTCGGACGAGCTCGTACCTGATGAGGGAGGCAATCAGCATGCAATGAGGGAGGCAATCAGGCGCGCGTTCGGCCCTCGGACGAGCTCGTACTCTTCGAGCCACTCTTCGAGCGCGACGTGGCCTTCGCGACCACAGAGGCGCCCACCACAGCGCCAGTCCGGGCGCCGGCCTTCTCCTGGAGAAAGGAGGGCAGAAAGGATCGTCTGATGGCCTCCTCCTTGTCCTCGAGCGTTGGCGTGAGCGTTGGCGTCGCCGTAACCGTCTGCGCCGTAACCGGGATGGGCGCCGTGCCGGGCGCCTCTGTGACCGAGGCAGCGGCGCCCGTCTCGGCGCCCGTACGCACGACGACGGATGGACCGTCCCTCTCCTCGGCGACGCACAGCGCACAGCAGCAGAGGAAGCCGTTCTTCTCGAGCAGATACTCGCGACGCCTCTGCAGCGGCCATGACGGGAGGTCCTTGGGCCCATAGCACAGGGTGAGCCGCTCGCCCGGCTCGATCGGGCGCAGTGCCTTCGCGGTTAGGATGCCATCGTCCTTGACGATGCTCCCAGGGAAGAAGTGCGCCTGAGGAGGGAGGCAATCAGCATGCACGCCTGAGGAGGGAGGCAATCAGCGGCGCTCAGGGCGGCGCTCAGGGCGGCGCTCAAGCGCGCGTACAGTGTGGCATTCACGAGGCCATCACACGAGGCATTCACACCTTCTTCGTATCGACGAAGGTGTTCGGCTGGCATGCGTGGTTGAGACGCGAAGTGAGGATGAAGACGGCCGAGGCGGAGAAGTTCGCTGACTGGTCTGGCACCGCGCTGTTCTCGAACCGGAACTGGTTGGACTGGAAGCGCATGAGCGCGTCGCGCACGCGCTGCACCTGCACCTCGCGCTCCCCGACGCTCATCGATGCACCCGCCGAGCGGATGGCGTCGTTGACGATGTTGGCCGCGGCCGCAGTGACCGAATCTTGGACGCGGTCGGCGATGCCCAGGTCGTCGAACGCCTTGAGAGCCTCGGGCATGCCGATCTGGCCCTCGGAGGCCGACATCGACATCGTAAGGTAGGCTCGCCAGCGGTCGTTGTGCTGGTTCGGCGTGCCCGTGGGCGTGATGAAGAGTGGAGGCTCTTCGTAGAGCACTGTGCCTTTTTCGATGATGTCGGTGCCGCCGAGGATGAAGCCGCGGCCGCATGAGCCCTGCATGGCATCGTCGCGCAGCGCGGCGTGCCGCTTCAACAAGGTGATCGACGAGGGCAAAATGCAGAAGGCGAGCCTCATCACCGCCTCAGGCACCAGCAGCTGCTTGCTGTTGTGTTCCGGCGCGCGCAGTCGCACCTGCCACTTGCTGCGCGCAGAGTCATACTTTTCAACGACGCACATATCCCCGTCGAAGGGGCGGCCCGGAGCCGAAAGGATGCACACCGTGCCGGGGTGGAGCCGCGTTCTCTCGCCATGTATCATATTTACGCGCGTCACGCGTTACTACCGTTTCGGAACCTTCGACCGACACGGCGCCATTGGCGCGCCCTCAACACGACACGTGAAGGGTGGTCGTCATCATTTGTTGTGGTCTTTCGTCGAGTCTTCACATGTCGCTCACAAATTTGTTACATTTGATTTGGCTTTTGCGGCTGCGACTTTGGCCGCCGCTGCGCTTCTAGGATTAATGTGCGTTTGGTACCATTGCTCATGTTCAAGCAAAGAATCAATCCAAAAAGTCCTCGGCCGGCCAGCAGGAAGAGCAGCAGCACGACTCCGATCTGCATGCACCGCATCAATGGGTAGCTGCCTCTCTTTAGTCAGCCCACTCCTTTTGGCGAGCACTGCGTCTATCGAGCCACTGTCTGACGCGTCGCCTTCAACCAGAAGTGCGGCAATCGGCGTACGCTCCCACGCAATAGATTGGAGCACCTGCTCCTCGTGGCCCTCCACATCCAGTGACCAGAAATCGACAGAATGCTGGCCTATGCGAGATAGCATCACATCAAGTGGATTGCAACGAATGGTTCGAGGTGTTGAACCACGCGCAGGTCTACCGCCAGTGGTAGATGTGACGGCAAGACTCCCGTAGCGCTCGCCATGGGTTTCGTATTGCATGACCAGCGTGCTATTGGGATGATCAGAGATGCATTCAGGGACAAGCGTGCACGATCGGTTCTCAAGCAGCCCTCGATGATAGGGCTCGTGCGGCTCGATGCAAAGTCCGCTCCAGCCGAGACATTTGTCGAAGAAGTACGTGTTGCTAAGAGATTTATAGTCGTTGGCACCGCTGTCGACATAGAAGCCCTTCCGACCATGCAGGGTGAGCGGTGCAAAGTAGTTGCGCCACATGAAGAGATCCTGGCCGTACTGCGATGTCGGACGCTCTTGCCCACAAATGACCCTCTGACACCATTTAAGTAGCTCCGGATCAGGGACGGAGAGTGAGGCTGCAATGTGTGCGACCTCTGCATCATTAAGGAGACCTCCATGTAGTGCCGTACTGTTTGCGATGCATCCTCTGCTTTGGTTGTAGTGCTGAGCAATTTTCTCTTGTCGACAGCTATAGGTACACCCTGCAACGAGCATGACCAGCGAGTGGAGCAAGATCGCATTGCGAAAAAAGGACATTCGCGACGGGCGATGTCCTACTCGAGGTATGGACCCTCGGGCTCACGTTGCTCACGACTCCGCGACCCTCGCGGGCTCACGACTCCGCGACACTTTTTGCCCACAACGACGCTTCGAACGCTACTGTACTTCCGATTCAAAACCACCGGGGGGAGCCGTCTGTGTCTCAATAACTCACTCACTCACTCCGTGACACACATAGGACACACACGCGGGACACACGGCTCACGGGACACACGGAACATCACAGTTCACACAGAAGAACCTCACTCAACCAATCCGTGGACTCACCATCGCGACACGCACAACCACGCCACGACCCCGGTGCCAACCCCGCGGCCAACTCAGAAGGGGCCGCCCCCTGTCCCTCCCAGAGCGCCTCCCCGCGCCTGCTCAAAAGCGGTCGGCGAAATGAAAGCTGTGGCGCCATTGGAAGGCGCGCGCTGCTGACGCGTACTAGGCTACTGACTCAGCTACAAGCGGCCGGGTATAGTAAACGTGAATACACGTGAACGGGTTGAGGCCCGTTTTATTAAGGGGAGCTCAAGCTCGGAAGCTTAACCGTTAGTGGGACGGACCAAATGAACTCCCTGCTGAATCCCAAAATTCAACCGGTCAACGGGTCAAGTGTACGTTTAAGCAATGTGCATTGCATACATTTTTCCAAGTTTGGACACGTCAAACAAACCAAATATAGATTGCAGCGCCAACAAAATGTCATGTATCCTCCTCGGGTCCATGATGTTTCTTCTCTTTGCTTTTCCGAAACCAGAACTGCTAACGCTAAAGGAAGAAGACACGGCGCTCCACGGGCAAGTCCGCGCAGAGGTGCTCGTCATCGTCTCCAACCACGGAAGCGGCACCACAAGTTTGGGGGACGTTCTCAACACGCACCCGTGCATCGTGGACGTCGGGGAGCCCTTTGGACCCCATCAAATCTTGTGGACGACGTTCGGAGCGGCCAGTACCCCTGAGTGCGATGGCTATTATAAGGATGGTCGTCACACTGCCATGTTCGACCCGGAGAACGGCAAGCTCTTGCACGCCGAGAATCCGAAAATGACGGATGAGATCAATGATGCGCTCACTCGAGAGGAATGGAACAAAGGATCGGACGTGGTCCATACCCACTTTGACATTAACACTCGCTCGCTCTACGAGCATCTCGAGTACAACCTCGCCGAGTACTTTGTGCGCATCCGCGACCTCGTCTGCGCCCACGTGCCAACCGACGTGTGCCCGGCTTCGAAATGCTCGGTCGTGCTCAAAATGTTTCCCAACTACGTCGAAGCCGATACCGATGACCTTCAGACTCCGAGTGCGGGGCATTTGCAGTGCCAGACCGCACAGAATGCAAAAGCGATGAAGGCCTGGAAGGACGCGCTGCTCTCCTTTGAGCAGGTGCGATTGCACTTCTGATGACCGCGTACAATGATTTTACAAAATTGATCGCCTCTCACCACATCCGAGCTGTGTCACTTCTTATCATCTCTCGTTTGAGCAGAACCCCAAGGTGGCGACGCTCAGTTTCGAACGCAACGAGCTCGATAGGCAGTTCTCCAACTTCCACCGCTTCACAGAGATTGGCACCTTATTCGACTGCAGTTATCCACGACCCGTAACAGCGTACACGCTCGAGGCCAACAAGCACACCAACCTCCAGCTCCAAGCCGAAAGATGCTGGAGCAACGCTGACACTCAAAAGTGCATCTCGTCAAAGCTTTCGAGCTCATCGTGGCGCCTCTGAGTGCGTCTGCGTGCGTCTGAGTGCGTCTGAGTGCGTCTGATCCTCCCGCATCAGGTGCGTTAGCGAGGCTGTCGAGCTCCTCGGTCTCGACTTAAAGGAGATGCCCAACTTGATCAAGTACATGAAAGAGGCATACGAAAGTAAAACTCATCTGCCCCCCGACAGCCGCAACTGCCATACCGACCCCACCGGCACGTTTGAACACGTGCATGGCGATCAAGTGGCCTTGATCCCGCCACCGCAAGGGTCTCTTGCTCACTTGCCTCCGCCGCCCATTCACCTGCCGCCGCCTCCGAGCCACTCGCCACCGCCTCCGATCCACTCGCCACCGCCTCCGATCCACTCGCCACCGCCGCCCCTCCGATCCCCGCCGCCGCCGCTCCGTTCGCCGCCGCCGCTCCATTCGCCGCCGCCACCATCCCCGCCCCCGCCCCCGCCAACCCCGCCCCGTCCCCCGCCGTCGCCACTGCCGCCGCCGCCCCCTCCCCCGCCCCTTCCCCCGCCGCCGCCACCCCCGCCCCGGCCTCCACCCCCGCCCCCTCGTCCTCCGCCACCACTGCTCCTCATAGAGCCGCCTCACGGCGAGCGGCCAGACGACGGACCGCACGGCGGTGCGCCGCCAGATGGTGGACAGCACGGCGGTGCGCCGCCAGATGGTGGACAGCACGGCGGTGCGCCGCCAGACGACGGACCGCACGGTGAGCCTCCTCACGGCGAACCCCCTCACGGCGAACCTAACCACCAAGATGAGCCTCCTCACGGTGAGCCTCCTCACGGCGAACCCCCTCATGGCGAACCTAATCACCAAGATGAGCCTCCTCACGGTGAGCCTCCTCACGGCGAACCCCCTCATGGCGAACCTAATCACCAAGATGAGCCTCCTCACGGTGAGCCTCCTCACGGCGAGCCTCACTTAGGGTGATCAGTGAACACGCTGACGCGGTAGGGCACTGGGTAGTGTCCGGTATGCGGTAGTATGGTGTGTTATCCCGCGGGTCGCCCGGGTATATCATTCGGAGGTGGATTATTATTCATATCGACGTATACGCGCGGCGCGGCGGTCCACACGGCGGCATGTGCACGGCGGTCGCGTCGGGCTTCCAAGTTCCATCGGCTCTCAGGTCCTAACCCGGGTTGGAGAGCTGGCCGGGTCAATCCCGGGTCCCGCTGGAGGTCATCCCGAGCTTGGAGCTACCACACCGGTCCGGACAGGCGTACTGTAGTGCGCCCCTCTCTACCTCTCGCGTCAGTTCAAGGGTCGCATAGTCACGCATCGCGCCAATACCGCCGTTCCTTCCGAGTCCATCCTTCAATGTTCAATCGCCGCACATGAGGCTCATCCGCGTCTCAACCCCTGTCTTGGGGTTCTCGCCCTTGGCAATGCTACACAGGTACGTGCGCTGGTCCTTGCGTAGCTGCGCGTCCGTCCAGTCGGTGTTCTCGATGCTCTTGACGGGGCCTCGGGGCCCGTTGATCACCGCGCCGGTCCAGTACGACTCGGAGAGGTCGGCATTCGTCAGGTCCGCACCCGTCAGATCGGCCATTTCCATGTTGACCTGAGCCATGTCCGCGTCCTTGAAATTGGAATTCGACAGGTCTGCATCGAAGAAGGAGGCCGTCTTCAGGTTGGCCTTCTGAAAGTTAGCACTGCGCACGACTGACTGTTGGAATGCCACGCCGGCGAGATTCTCGCCCATCCAGTCGGTATTATCGAGGTTGACACCGCGCGTGATGGTGATGCGTCGACCCGACTGCAGCGTCGACGCACCGCCGCCCTGGATCTTGCTATTCTCAGCACGCTCCGCACCGGCGCCCTCGACGGCTGCAAACGCGGGCGGAGCGATCGACAATGAGACGCTGAGCAGCGCAGCCGCCACGGCCTGAGTTGCACTGAGTGGGAGCGATGGAAGCCGCATGCGATCCAGGAGAGGGGTCTCGACAGGGTCGGTTAGGAACGCAACAAGGCGCAGCCGAGAGGCTCGTCGCGCTCGGCCGTCGACGCGGGTGGCGGCACGAGCGCCAGACAAGTCAAGTCAAGTCTGGTCCCGAGCGTGGGATCGATTCTGACAATGTGAGTGTTTGGAGGCACCGGCCCTGGAGAAGAAAGGGTGGAGGAGTTTTCCGAGAACCTTCATGTCAATGAATGAAATGATCCAACGCTTGCAGGGCACGCGCCGATCGCACTGGTGCGCGCCTCCCGCCGCTCCCATGACCGCCGGTCCGCTCGCCGCCACGTACAAGCTCAACGAGTTATACATGCAGTGGTTTGCCCAGGACGAGGTCGCGGAGCTCGCGGCCGACGTGCTCTCGAGTGCCGCCACGCTCGCGGGCAGCCCTGCCGCGTGCACGTTGCCGGTGATGATGGGCACACCACCATCTCCGCCGACGATCACCGGCGCGCGCAAGGACAGCCCGCAGCATATCGCCTGCAGTAGCCCGGCGCACCACGTTGGCGCGGCCGTCCTGGCCGATGCGTGGCTGGCCCCGCCAGCGGCGGCCTCCGTAGAGCAGCAGGGGCCAGCGGTGGCCTCCGTAGTGCAGCAGCAGCAGCAGCAGCAGCAAGATCAGCCCATGCTGGGCGTCATCCCGTCCCCCAACGCGATGCCCGATAGGCCCGCTACGCCCGAGCTCCTCGACTCGCCGGCCGCCTCGCCCGTGGGTGCGACGCCCAAGCGCTCGCTCATGCCGACTAGGTGTTCGGGCCTTCAGGACCTCACGCCGCCGTCGCAGAAGCGCGCCAACAACGCGATCTCGGTGAGCCCCGTCGCGAGCCCCACTTGCAGCCCGGCTTGCAGCCCGACTTGTAGCCCCACGTGCAGCCCGAGCGGCCGGCGTTCCCAGGCGCCACCGAAGCGTCCCGCCATGATGGGCGAGCGCCACGCAGGAGGCGCTTGCGCTGCGCTGCCGGCAAGTGCGCTGCCGGCCGGTGCGCTGCCGCCGCTGCCGCTCGCCCCCTCGCAGCTCTCGCCGCCCAAGCCGTCCCCGCCGCCCGCGGCGCCGCCCGTGCCGCGCTTCTACGTGCGTGCGGACGCAGCGGAGAGCCTCACGGCGGCGCAGCATGAGATGCGTTTGATGCAGACGCTGCTCGGCTCGACGGGGCTGCATGATGGCTCAGTGCTCGAGCTGGCGACGCTTGCGCGGCTGCTGCCGCAGCTGCCGGGCGGCGGCGTGCCCCCCTACCTCGCGCGCTGCGTGTGGCGCCACGCCGCATCCATCGAGCTCGGCGACATTGCAGCCGAGGCGGCGCTCACTGCGTTGCACGAGGACGCCCACGAGGACGCGTTGCACGAGGACGAGGACGGCGACGGCGCCGATACGGCGCGCACCATCGTCGTCGATGACGACGACGACGAGCGTGCCGAGGGTGTTCACAGTGCCGCGCCGTTCACAGTGGACGAGCGTGCCGAGGCCGCGGGCCGACGCCTCGTCGCCAAGGGCCTGAGAGTGGGTGCTTTCCGACGCTTCTTCAACGCCCAGCTTGCCGGCTCGGGTGCCGACGAGCGGCTGCTGCGTTGCCTGTGCGGCGGGGCCAACGCCGAGCTGACGGCGGCCACGTGCCGGCCGCTCGTGTCGGAGGTGGTGCGCCAGCACCCGTCGCTCCCCTTCCTCGCGGCCGACGTCGTCTACCGCACGCACTATGAGGCCACCGTGGTGCACCGGATCCTCTTCAGCCTGGATCCTCTGCGTACCGGCCGCGTGAGCGCCGCGACGCTGCGCCGCACAGGCGCGCCTCTCTGGGGGGCGTTGCGCGCCCTCTCTGGTGAGGGTGCGGCGTCCGACGACATCAACTGCGAGCGCCGCTTCTTCTCGTACGAGCACTTTTACGTCATCTTCTGCAAGTTCTGCGAGCTCGACGCCGATGGCGACTTCGAGCTGTCGCTCGAGGAGCTGCACCGGTACGGCGGGTACGCACTCTCGACGCGCGCGATCGGGCGCGTGTTCGTCGAGCTTGCCGGCTCGCCGCGCGAGGCGATCGAGGCGCCCAACGGCGGGATCTCGTACGGCGCCTTCGTCTACTTCCTCTTGTGCGAGGAGGATAAGGCCTCAGCGACCGCTCGCTCGTTCTGGTTCCGCGTGCTCGACGTGGACGCGGACGGCGTGCTGTCGGCGGACGACCTGCGTCACTTTTACGACGAGCAAGCGGCGCGGCTCACGAGCCTGGGGCACGAGCCCACCGATTTCGGGCACGTGCTCTGCCAGCTCACCGATGCGCTCAACCCGCGGCTCGCGCGCGCCGCGGCGAGTGCGGGCGGCGGGCGCGGGCGCGTGACGCGCGGTGGGATCACTCCGGGCGACCTGCGTCGTAGCCAGATGACCGCGTTGCTCGTGCACACGCTGTGTAACTTGACCGGCTTCCTACGGCAGGAGACACACGACGCGGGCGCGCTGCGAGAGAAGCTCGAAAGCCCGCACATGAGCGACTTTGACCGGTGGGCCGCGCGCGAGTATGCGACGCTCTCGATGGACGAAGACGAAGCTGACGAAGCTGACGAAGCTGAGGAGCCACTCGGCCCTCTCTCGCGCGCGTACGCGGTGGATGCGAGTGACTTTGCGGAGGATGAGGAGGCGGAGATGGTCGACGACGAGGACGAGGACGACGAGGACGAGTACGATCGTATACTCCGGATGGGCGGCTCCTCGAGGTTTCGTCAGGACGGCTGCACCGGGTTTCGTCAGGACGAGGACGAGGACGGCGAGTGGCTCGAGGATGCCGATGGCGACGTGGCGATGCTGGTGCCGCCCATGAGCGGAACTGGCAGCGGCTTTGGCGTGAGCAACGCCGCCTGCGGATTCGGTGGCCGAGGGGGCAGCTTTGGGCTGGTACGCGCCGCGTGCGCAAATCCCGCCCTCCTTTCAGGGAGTGATGCTTGCGAGGCGCCGTTCTGAGCGGCCGGGCGCCGAGGCTGGGCGAGGGCCGGGGGGGGGCGTTCTGAGCGGCCGCTGCTGGCGGGGTCGAGATCGAGGCGAGATCCGACGGTCGACCGACGTGGTCGAGGCTACTTTCGCAGGTCGAGTTGCATGCACACAGGTCGAGTTGCATGCACACAAGTCGAGATGCATGCACGCATGGCAAGGGCGGGGCGAGCAGTAACGGAACAAGGAGAGCTGAGAGGTGCGTCAGAGCAGCATAGGCGAGCAGCTGCGGACGCACCGCGTTACGACGAGACACATGTAGAGTACCGCCGAACGTTACGTCTAGGACGCGAACATGTCCTAAAAGTGTCGAGTACCGAGTCTTCAGTCTAGCGTAGGTCAGTCTACCGTTTCTGTACTTAACGTAAAACATAAACTTTTGGATAAACGACTCTCCGTAGGTCGCGCCGGAGATCGCGGGGGGGGGCCGCTCCTCGGCGGTCGCGACGCGGGACCCGGCTCCCGGGCGGCGCGGGGCCGCCCGACGCCCGCGGTGCCGCGGACCGTATATAGCGTATTCCCGGCGTCCGGTAAGGACGTCTTCATGCATGCACTTTCAATAAAACCCCAGCAACTGTGCCGCACTGACCTCCTCCTCTTCTACAAGCGAATCATGCCGCCCCAGTTCCATCCCCCCCATGCTGCCTATGTGGCCGTGTGCCACGCTTGGCATCCTAGGACTGCTCTGCCCCCGAAGCTCGTTGTTGAGGCCGCCATCGTCGTCGTCGCGCCTTGTCGAAGGTGCCCGCGGCTCGTCGGCGATCGCAGGCACCCCGCCAATGAGCCATTCGGCCCACCGCCCCGCCGTCGTGCGCAGAGTAGAAGGCTGCGCTGGCGCTGGCGCAGCGGACGCGTATCGGCCTGGCCCCAACTGGCCCTCCTCCTCCTCGTCGTCGTCGTCCTTCTCCTCTCTGGGGAGGCGAGGGTCGCCCTGCATCGAGCGCGCGCTGTCGGCCGCTCCAGACGGCCACGCTGTCTCGGGCTCCGACACTCGCGCTGTCATCTCGATGAACTTCACAGCCGCGCGTACGTGCGTGAAGTAGCAGCCCGAGACGCCGCGCAGCTTGTCGGGGTGGCGAAAGCGCGAGATGAAGCTGAGCTCCGAGCAGAGGCGCGCTGGTGTACCTGATGAGGGGTGCAATCAGAGGGTCATCAGTGGTCATCAGTGGTCATCAGTGGTCATCAGTGGGAGCAGGGGCGCGCTGGCGTACAGTGGAGCACCACCCACAACAGGACCGGGAAGAACTCATCCGCACCAATAGTCACGTCTAAGGCCTCCGAACCGGCCTTCTCGTCCGCGTCTTCGCTGCCCATGTCGCCACCCTCCTCCGAAGCAGCCGCCCCATGGTCAGAGGCGCCATTTGTGGCCGGTGCTAATGAAGCCTTAGGTATGGCCTCCGCCACGTGCAGCCGCTTGAACGAATGCACAGCCGCCTCGTCTGCTGGCCGTTGTGAGTCAGACGACAGGTCGTCTCTCTTCAACAGCTCCCGGCCTTGCCTAATTTGGATCTCGCGAACTTGCCTAATTTGGAGCTCCCGGGCTTGGCGCCGCTGTGTCGCGTCTGCGCGCTTCCTCTCGGCGATGGAGGCCTTCTTCTCGGCGACGCCGAGCGTGTGCAAGCGGCGCTCGATCAGCCGGCACGCGTTGACGATCAGCGCCAACTTGTCGGCGGGCGCACGATGACGGCTAATCCGCTGGAGCATCACCGATGACGCGGTCCACGCGCCACCATCGCAAAAGACGGGCGACACGCCGAGCCGATCATGCGTCAGCGTGTCTCGTGCGATCGCTAGGTTTGCTTCAAACTCCGTCTCTGCGGACTCGTCACCCTCGCCGAGCCCAAAGACGGTCGGGTAGAGCCGCGTCGTTACCAGCTTCTCCAGTGCGTCACGCACTCGCTCAAATTGGCGGGCATCACTCGTGACGGCCTCCGCTTCGGCGTCGAGCAATGAGTGCATCCGGACGTGCACACGAGGATCGGCGGCCGATGCGGTGGCGATGAAGCTGCGAACCGAGTCGAAGGCCGAAGGACGCAATAGCCTGACGGCGTCCAATATTTGCCGAGTGTCGCCGGTCGAGAGTGCTGCCCAGCAATGGGACTGTGTCTTCAGCCGAGCAGCGGCGCGAGCCGCGTGCGCCTGAGCTGCTTTCACAGCAGCTTCGACGCCAGCCGCGACGGCTGGATCAACGCGACGACTGGGAGTGCCGCCGTCGGAAGAGCTCGCCATCGAAGCGCGTCGTCCTGAACGGATTGTCCGCTTGCTCGTTGTGTTGAACAGCAGGGACGCGCTTCGCTCGTATGTGTTGAACAGCACATACGCGCTTCGCTCGTATGTGTTGAACAGCACATACGCGCTTCGCTCGTTTCAACATATGTTCCAAATTCGAGAATCCCTACATTAATTACCGGCGGCGGGAGCGCGGGGAGCCTTTGAGCACTCTGCGAGCATTCTGCCCGTCCGTGCCCAGTGCAGCAATAAACCTGGCAATAATGGCCAGAGTCGCCGCCCCCGAGAGCGGAGTTCGGAATGCAACTTTGTGCGGGGTCCTTTGGAGTCCTTTGGATTGCACCGCACGTGCCCGAGCCGGTGACTCATCAGAAAAGGATCGTGAGGCTCAGCCGTTGGGTGCGCATCTCGGAAGTAATCTCGGAAGCTTCGAGCGGCTGGCCGAGGCGCGGGTCGTCGGCAGCAGGATCCATCGCGTCGTTATGCTCCTCGAGCTTAAAGCGCAGCCCCATGCTCCGAAGGGTCTGGAGGATATCGCGCAGCAGGTGTTCGGTGCCCGACGGCAACGAACCCCACCCAAATCGCTGCACGTACTCCGACACGCACCCTCGGAGAGGTAAACCCTGCAGGACTCCTCTGTCGGCATCCAAATTAGGCAAGCCTTGCAGGGCTCCTTCGAGAGGCGCGGCGGCCGCTGGGAAGCCGGGTGCGCCCACGACGGCGCCCGGTGCCGAGGGGAGGCTCGTGTCCCGGGGCGGCGGCGGTGGCATCGCCTCTCGAAGCAGCGCCTCCCTCGCCAGATCCGCAGGCATAGGTTCCTTGAGCATCGCCTCGAACGCGCTCGGTACGACGCCCGACGCCTCGGGCCCCGCTTCCCCACAACGGCCGACGCTCGGTACGACGCTTGGCGCGCCTGCGCCCCCCGTGACGCCCGGTACGACGCCGCTGCTGCCGCTGCCGCCGCTGCCGCCGCCACCGCTGCGGTCCGAGGCAGTGGTTACGCTCACATCCGCCGCTCTCGTCGCCCCCTCGGCGGTACCAGCACGAGCCGCGCTGGCACCGCAACTGCTGCTGCTGCTGCTGCTGCTGCTGCTGGCGGCGGCGGGTTGCCCACTCGAGGCACCGATGTCTGCCGCCGCTACCCCGCTCTCGCCCACCACGGCGCCCACCTCGCTCACGCCCACACGCATGCGCTTTGCGTCGGCGTCGCCGCCGCTCGGCGTTTCCTGCGCGCTCCTGCTGCTGCTGCTGCTACTACTGCAGCAGCCGCAGCCGCCACAGCTGCTGGCGGCGCCCATCACGGCGCCGGCGCTCGCGCTCGCGCCGCTCGGGGCTGCTGATGACGAGGCTAATTGGCGCATCTGCTCCTGGGGGGCTCGCATGGTGATGGTCCACGACTTCACGTTCACAGTGGTCCAAGATCGCGACTCTGTGTCGGCGGCAGGCCGGACGCGGCCCAGGTACTCCATCGGTTGCGTTGGCTGGCCGCCGCAGAGCCACTCCGACTGCAGAGCCTCTGCCGGCGTGATGCGCTGCGCTGGGTCAGGGTGGAGTAGTTGTCCTAAAAGCTGGGTCACTTGTGGGGATAGGTGCTCAGGGCACATGACCCCCACGCCATGTGTGAGCACGGCGGCGTAGCGCTTGCATTTGGAGGCGGCGGCGCACGTGAATGGCAGCGTGCCCGAGAGCATCGAGAAGAGGATCACACCCAGACTCCACATGTCGGCACGCGCGGCATCGTAGCCCATCGCCGCGGTGGATGTGAGGACTTCTGGCGCCGCGTACATGACCGAGCCTACCTTGGTGTGCTGCAGGTAACCACCCGCGTCGCCCGCAACGTGCCGGTACACTGCCGCAAGTCCGAAGTCGGCCACCTTGACGTTGTCATCCGCGTCGAGCAGGATGTTCTCCGGCTTGAGGTCGCGGTGGTAGACGCGATTCTCGTGGCAGTGCGCGAGGGCGTGCAGCGTCTGAGCAAAGTAACGCCTCGCCTCGTCTTCGGCGAGGCCACCGCACTCGGCAATGCGATCGAAGAGCTCGCCGCCTTGGCAGAGTTCCATGACCATGTACACCCGCTCGGCGTGCATGTCTACCTGCACGCCGAGCAGCTGCACGATGTGCGGATGATTCACACGCGTCAGCGCGATCACCTCCTTGCACGCGGAGCGCACCACGGACGTCGGCGAGATCTTGACTGCCACGTCTGCGGCACGGGAAAGGAAAAGGGGGGCAGAGGCTCAGTGCAAGGCGAGCGCACGTTGACAAAGCGGTGGGTGCGCTGGGGCCGGCGGCCGCGCTCGTGGCAGCGACGGCGTCAGCGTCAGCGTCAGCGGCTGCGGCTGCCCGCGCCCGATGACAGCAGCGATCGCCGCCGCCGCGCCCACGGCAGCGCCACCGCCATCATGTTTCTGCCCCCGCAACGCCTGTCGCATGGTGCGGCACTCGCGGGAACCGACGCTCACGATGGCAGTGCGGCGGCATGACCGCCTCAGCGCGACGCCTGCCTCGCGGCTCTCGTGTGTTGAGCCTGCGGCTGCGGCTGCGGCTGCTGCTGCGGCTGCGGCTGCGGCCGAGTTTGATGGCCGGACCGCTGCGGCACGGCACGTTCGAGCGCGGACGGCAGCGCACATTCCAAGGTCTGCACATGCTGCGCTATTCGCACGATCCCGTGAGCACCTGAGCCAAGCAACCTGCGCACGACGAAAGATTCATCAGTCCACGAGCGCAATCACCTGATGTGCTGCGCAATCACCGGCACTCAGCACCCGGCAGGCGCGCATGCTCGGCTCGGCAGCCCCGCGCTGCACGCAGCCGCGTCTCAGACATTCGTAGGATGGCGCTGCCGGCAGCGCGCAGGCAGCAGCGCCGCCAGAGGAGCGTCCGGTCTGACACAGTGCTGCGCCTCCTCGGCACGCTAATTGCCTACGCCGCTGCCGCCTCTGCAGCCACAGCGAGGCTAATCTGCGGCGTCAGCGCACCCAATCTCAGATCCATCGATCCGATACTTGCCATCTGGGGTGTAAAACTGCCTACTGTTGGGGTTGTTTTGCACTGAGCAGCTGCAATGACCTCCACTCCCACTGCCTGAGCTGCTCGCAGCTCCGCCAGCGTCGTAGGCGTATCCTGACGAGGCCATCGTAGCAGCAGGCACCCGCAGCGTCCTCTGGCCCTTCTCCAGCCGCCGGCTCGCCGATCCGGAGCTCGACGGAGGACCACCGCTGCCGGGCTTCGGCGAGACAAGCTTCTACAGGCGATGGTGTAGAAAGGACAAGCCCAGCTGCAGGCGTAAATTATTTTGTTCAGGAAGGAGAATAGTTTGAGATGCTCATTCCATAATTCCGAGGGCCTACAATCGGAGGTTGATTCCAGGTTGATTCACAATTCAAGTGGTTTGGACCGTTTCGTGCAGGGAGGGGCTTTCTGGTAGTTCTCGCTGTGTCCTACTGTGTGAAATGCCCGGGCCTGGCCTGACCTCAGCAAGAAGAGCAAAAAGGATAACGGCCCCTGGTCCACTCCACGCGGCCCTTACGAACAGTACATAGTTACTACGCGATGACGGGCGCGGAGCCGTGCGGCCCCGCGTGCCGGCGTGCCGCGCGCCAAATTGTCGGAGAGTCGGACATGCCGCGGCGCGGGGTAACATCGTTGATTCGTAGTCATCATGTCTTCATGTGGCGATGCGATGTGCGATGTGGCCAGTCCTTGCTCACACCTGATGCCTTCTCCCTGTCGGTGCTGAGGGGTTTAATTGACAAGCAAGAGGACACGCCCGCAACGGCGCGTGCCTTTGTAAAAAAATTGCAATTGCCAAATGACGATGAGCCCGATGGAGGACGCCGCCACCGCCGCGATCAGCCCGAAAATTTCGCGGATGACCGAGGCGGCGCACGCGTTGCTGCTTCAGGCTCGGGCCCTACTTGCGTCAGCGGGCGAGGCGGAAGCGTCCTCGCACCTCCTGGATGCGTGCATTGCCTCGCTCGATCTCGAGCTCAGGCCACCGCCTAGGCCACCAGTGGCGGCACTCTCCGCGATGCCGCACCCATCGCCGCAGCGCTCCCAGGAGACGCAAACGCAGAGCAGCCTCTGGTCGCAGCAGAATGCGGGCACACAGGCAGACGGCCCAAAATCTACTGACGCCTCCTCGCAGGTGGTGCCCTCCTCGGCATCGCAGGCGTCGCAGGCCGTCGTGATGCATACCGTCGCCACGACGCAATCGGGTGCGCCCTTCGATAGCTGCGAGCTCCAGTTGAGCGAGCCCGAAAGCGACAACGACTGACGACCGCCGCAGCAGCTGCAGCAGCCGCCGGTACTGTGGCATCAACGATGCGCTCGCCGCCGGCGAGGAGCCGGCGCAGCGTGCCCTTCCCATACAACCATTCGATGGCCCATGAAGGGTGATCATGTGCCCGCACTCTGCTGAGTGTGGTGCTGGGGTGCTGACCTCTCGAGCACTCGAAACTCGATCGTCTTCTCTGCCGCGTCGCCGTCGATTGCGAGCCGCGACGATGTGTGTTTGGTCGTGTTTTCAGACGAGACGTGTGTTCGGTTGAGCTTGAGAGCGGTCCTGCCACACGGCGCTGCTCACGACAAAGCGCCGTGCCAAGCGCGGCGACGGTCCCGCGATGCTTTTGCGACTGCGGACACCATCAGCGCTATGGCGCGCCGCGCCGCACGCAACGCCAACCCGATGCGCCATACGAACGCTGTCGACACGTGGTCAGCGGCACGGCGCCGACCGTCAACATCAAAAGAAGAAGAAGCCACAGCTCACGTTCAAGGATGTGGTTCTGCGCGTGCCAGAGCTGTGCACGGCGGAGCGCTTCGCGCAGGAGCTCCGCATGTCGACTCCCAAGCTGCAGGAGCTCGCCGAGGAGCTCGGCGAGCACATCGATGCGCCAAGCCGGCCGCTGACGGCGGAGGTGATGGAGCTGCTCGCGATGGAGGTGGGTGCGACGCTGCAGATCACGCCCGTCGACGTGAGCCGCCGGCCGTCGCCCAGCGAAAAGGAGCGCGCCTCGCTGCCAGTGCGCCCGCCGGTGGTCACGCTCATGGGCCACGTCGATCACGGTAAGACGTCTCTTCTCGACGCCTTCCGCAACAGCGACATCGCGAGCGGCGAGGCAGGCGGTATCACGCAGGGCATCTCGGCGTTCATCGTGGACGAGGGCACGGAGCAGGTGCGCGATGGCCTCAGATGGCCTCTGATCGCCTCTGATCGCCTCTGATCGCCTCTGATCGCCTCAGTCAGCCCTTGATTCCCTCTGACCGCCACGCGTGGATGGCGGTACCGAGCAGGCGATGACGTTCATCGATACGCCCGGACACGAACTCTTCGCGGCAATGCGCCAGCGCGGCGCGCGCGCGACCGACATCATCATCCTGGTTGTCGCCGTGGACGCGGGCGTGCAGCCGACCACCGAGCAGGCCATCGAGTTCGCGCGCCAGATGGGCACACCACTCGTCGTCGCGATCAATAAGATGGACCGTCCCGATGCACAGAAGCTACTTCCAAAGATCACGCAGCAGCTTCTCGCGCGTGGCGTGGTGCCAGAAGACATGGGCGGCGAGGTGCCGCTCGTCGGTGTGTCGGCCACCAAACGGCTCCATTTGGATAGGCTGCGCGAGGCGGTGCTGCTGCAGGCCGAGCTGCTCGAGCTACGGGCCGAATCCCAGGGGCCCGCCGAGGGCGTGGTGCTCGAGGCCACGGTACAGAAAGGACTTGGCGTCGTCGCCAATGTGCTTGTGCAGCGTGGGGCTCTGAAGCCGTCAGATTTGGTGGTCGTCGGGACCACCTGGGGCAAGATCAAGACGCTCACGCCCACAGACGTGCGTGCTACTTTTGCGTTGCCACTGAGTGCCGCTGAGTGCCACGGAGTGCTACTGAGGGCCACTGAGTGCCGCTGAGTGCCACGGAGTGCCACTGAGGGCCACTGAGTGCCGCTGAGTGCCACGGAGTGCCACTGAGGGCCACTGAGTGCCGCTGAGTGCCACGGATTGCCACTGAGGGCCACGGATTGCTTCCCTCATCAGGGCACACGCCGTCTGGACGAGGCGGGCCCTTCGACTCCGGTGCGCATCTCGGGTCTGCGCGAGCTGCCGCGCACAGGCGACGAGCTCCTCGTGGTCGGCACGGAGGCGAAGGCGAAGCAGGTGAGCGAGTACCGACTCGCACGCCAAAGTCTCGAGAAGCAAGCGGAGCAAGATGAGGCAGCACGGGTGCTTGCCGAGACGGCGGCGGCCAAGCTGGCAGCGGCCAAGGCGGCGGCTGCCATGGCTGCCCAGGCTGGAAACGCCGATGCCGCCGCGGCAGAGGCGGCCGCGGCCGAGGCAGCCGAGGCGGCCGCGGCTGAGGCGGCGGCAGCGGCGGCTCCGAAGCTTGTACCGGCCGTGCTGAAGGCGGAGAGTGCGGGTGCTCTCGAGGCCGTGCATGCATCGCTCAGCCAATTCCCACAGGACCGGGTAAAGCTCAAGGTGATCCGCGCCGACGTGGGCGCGGTCACCGAGGCCGATGTGCAGCTGGCCGAGGCGACGAGCTCCGCGATCATTGGTTTCAATGTGGGCATTCCCAGCAAGGTGAAACCAATGCATGCACGCTCACCTTGAAACCAATGCATGCCCAGCAGGGTGAGCGTGCATGACTGCGATGAATTGCCATTCATTGTCCACGACTGCCACTGAGGGCTCTGAGGGCCTCTGGCGACCATCCATTTGACGACCATCCCTAATGGACTTCTACTGATGAGCCGTGATTGCATAAGCATGCCCTCTACTTGCCTCCCTCATCAGGTGAGCAGCTTGGCTGAGGAGCTCGGGGTGCCCGTGCTTCGTCACGCCATCATCTACGAGTTGAGTGACCGCGTCAAGGAGCTGCTTGAGAACGCCATCGAGCCGGTCCTCGAGGAGATCGTTCTCGGCGCCGCCCAGGTGCAGCAGCTCTTCACACTCACACTCAACCGCAAGGACCGGCGCTCAGGCATGCTCAAGCAGACCCAGGTCGCCGGGTTGCTCGTGAGTGAGGGAGAGGCGAGCGCGGTGGCCCGCGTGCGAGTCGAGCGCGGCGCGGGCAACGTGCTGCACGAGGGGCGCGTCGTCTCACTCAAGCACTTCAAGAACGAGGTCAAGACGGTCCGACGCGGCCTGGAGTGCGGCATTGTGCTCGCCAACTACAGTGGGTGCGAGCCGGGTGACATCCTCACGTTCTACGACATCGTGCCGAGGAAGCCGAGCCTCTATGAGGCCGCGGCGGGCAGCACCAGCAGTGGCAGTGGTGGAAAGCCCAAGGAGGATGGCTAGAGAACAAGGTGCCGCCGCACACCACAGGCGCGAGGCTGGCCCAGCTCACGGTACGCCTTCGCGTCGGCCCGGCCCCAAATCTCGCTTAAATCAGCTGTCGATAGAGTAAAAGTAGCGTTTTTGTCTTTTGCCCCGTACGTGGCTACGACCTACGGCTACGTCGCCCGTCCCCGAGCCCGTCCACCGTACGCAAAAAACTTTTTCGTTTCGACGCACTTTCTTCACACAGTATCCGGATAGTTCTTCACAGGGCCAGGCCAAATACTCGCGGGTGCAATGACACTTCCTCCCTGCAGCAGCGGCGGCTGCGGCCGCGGCACGTGCGACGAGCATCGTGGTGTGTGCGAGTGTCCCATGGGTTTTGAGGGTCCGCGCTGCGAGATCTGGCTGCTCCCAGGCTGCCGGCTGGGCGACCATCCGATACCGATCCGATCGTGGGTTCTGCATGCCTTCCATGACAACAAACGCCGCCGTGCTTGGACCGGACCGGGAAAGTATCACCCCATCGGACCGGTGCCATGCAGCTGCTTGCTCCAGCTCGTGTCGACTCCCTATCTGCTCGAGCGGACGCGGCTACAGTTCATGCGCTCCTTCAACGTGCAATGCGTCGATCTGCCTACGGGCCTGACTCTCGCGCAGTTTGTCGAGGAGCCGAACGTAGCCCAAGGCGCAAGCCCGTGGCGAGTCTTCTCGTTCGGGGCGGTACACGACGCGCTGCGCCTCGGCGCGATGCCCTCACTCACTGGGCAGCCTCTAGAGGCCGGCCCACTCCCGCGTCTTGTGCAACGTCTCCAGCAGCTCCAGAAACAAGGGCTCCAACCGAGCCGCCGCCGGTTTGCGGGCTACCATGTCGAGACGCTACGTCCCACGCTCCCGCCGTGCCTACTTCCGCTCGATGCCGTACCAGCCAGGCACAAGCCACACCTTCCGCCCCTCGTACCATTGGCGCAGTGCGGCGCGGCGAGGTGCGGTGGCGTGGGGTGGTGCGAGGATGTTTTGGGCGCGCCCACATGCGGCTGCTTCTTGCCCGGCGGGCTTGAGGACAGGGTGGGCGGGCCTGCGTGCGGCGCGCTCGATCTGTGGCGCGCGGACAAGCAGGACAAGCAAGCCCCGGTGCACTGGGGCCCTCCATGTCTGCTCAACTGCTCTGGCCGAGGCCGGTGCGACTGGCAAGGCTTCTGCCGGTGCGACGAGGGGTTTTGGGGCATTGACTGCGCGCTCGGCCGGGGGCGGCACGGGCCACGGCTGCGTCTCGAGACATTCGAGGACATCATTGGGGGCGCAAGGGCGCGAGGGCGCGGACGCCCCCATACCCGTGCGGCTGTGGGGACTCCAAGGCACGCCCGTCACGACGCCACCCCACGGCCGCTCACACCGATCGAGTCCATCCTTGCCAACGCGCGCGCGCAGAGCCGTCCACGCGAAGGCTGGCTTGGGCGCATGCGTGGAGGCGGCCGCGGCGGCCGCGGCGGCGGCGGCGGCG